>JARWIR010000440.1:0-7500 GCA_029959085.1 Nemophila menziesii
ATGATCCTGTAGGTTAGGTCCCTAAGGGAAAAAGAGTGGAATCGCTTTTCTTTTATACTATTCTATTGTTGCGGCTTCTGGTTGTTCATGCTAAACTTTTCAAACACTCTGAGTAGCCCAATGGACAAAGCCCATTTATGAGTTCTTGTCTTGCTCTCGTCACCCCTTGGTTGCCAATGTTGTCATTTCCTATGACAAAGCAGTATGGTACATGGAATATCCCGTATCTCACCTTATAGGTGCTAAAAAAACGATAAGCTTTGCAAAGAAACTAGTATCCCCAGGAAGTATGAACAAGCAAGTTATCAAGTTTGAAAACTGTTCTGTCAAAGGCCACGCGAATCAACACTTTTCTTCGCCTTACCGCGGCCTCTTTGAATCAAACCTAAAGGCGAATGGGCGGATCGAAGAGCTTAGTTGAAGACTAAGGCTGGGTGGTACCTCCCCTAGTTTTACATCTAAAACAGGACTCTTAGGTCCATTGTTCGCGCCTGTAACACCATATTCTTCAAACCATAGGCTTCTACTACTACAGGAGGAGAGGAGAGGAGAGGAGATTCACCTAAAGGCCCATTTGGTGAAGTAATCGGTAGCTACCAAAAGAAAGGCATTCTCTTGGTAGAAGAAGGAGATTACAGGCTCGGGATCTTCTAGATTAGGGATCAAAGTACCAAGCGGGCAAGAACGCACCGATCTGTAGTACACCTCAGGAGTCGGCGGAGAAGAGTTCCAACTAGGCAAGTCGTTCCTAGCCAAAAAGTAGGTAGCCCCGCGAAACTTCTTATTCCGGCTAACTACGACTACTCAGGAATTGCGGCGTTTCCGCTGTTGGAAGAACAGGGATAATCACCTGTTGTCTCTTTCCTGACCCGAAAGATGCCCACAATCGGATGCTAGTCTCTAAGTCCCTGCTTTGACTGCGGTACCTTTTTTTAAATCCATAGTTTACCCTTGCAAAGACAAAGACCAGATTTGTCCCACCCGGGGATCTGACCCCTCCTCTAGGATTCGCGCTTTAATAAGCTCACTCGTGCCATTTGACCTCGTCCTAGAAGATTCATACTAAGCTCGACGTCCCTTCTTTTCTTCTAGCACAACTGTGCGGATATGAACTCACCAGAAAGAGCGGTAATTGCTCCAACAGCTGGTTACACATGTAACCCCCCCGGAGGTATAGCCGGTGAAGGCCAACTTAAGTACTGACCTGGCTTACTTATACTTAATAGGCTTGCAGAGGAAAGGCCTAGCCAAGAAGAAGATCAGGGCCATCAGGCTTCGATTCGCCTCTCTTTCAGTGGAAGTTGAGCTCGTCGGATCTGCTGCCCGTGACGTTAGTGATCGTTGACCTCCTTCTTATTGCTATCTGTGACGTCGAGTGAGATCAGCGGTCTGGCAGGTCCTTGGACGCTGGCCCTTATAGTATAGTCTACTCGGACCTCTACTATGGCTAGAGCTATCCGGAAAAAAGAAAACTCGTTTTCGCACCTGCTTGCTAGTGAGCTATCGTTCTCTCATCGCTTTCAATCGCCAATGACACTCAAGCAATCTCGTTCTACATACTAATCTTTATCTTCTTAATGAAAGAAAGAAGCATTTCGCTTGGCTTCTCATGTTAGGGCGCAAGACTGGCCGCTAAGGTAGAAGTCGCATCTACGAATGGGCCTCTTTCCTTTGTTTTAAGACAAGTTACGGAACTGAGAGGAAAGGACCCTAGCGCTGGTGTGAAGATGTGTCCATTTCTTTTGAGTATGGAAGATTCCTAAAGTCATAGCTCCGAAAGTGGGGGAGATCGCACCTGGCGGGTAAACACCGGCTTTTAGAGAAGTAGCCATCTGGACGACCCGAAGTCTTATCAGAAAAGGAAGAAGCGGGTGGAATGAGCGGATCGACGAACAGGCCTTTCTCCTCGGGCCTCGTTAACGGGCGGAAGAGACAAGTCTAAAACAGAGAGAGGTACTCGTCGATACGATAGGTTGATTTACGCTTACCAGTCATTATAGGCATAAAGCCTAATCTTAATTTGGAAGACAATACCGCTGGTAATTAAAAGACGAATAAGCTGGTCAAGTAGAAGGAACTCCCAGAGTTTGAAGCCCCCGGGGATAGGGGATGAGACTTGGTATCTTGGTCTGGGGCAATCGCACCCTTCTCTCCCTCCGCGCATGACTAATTGAGAACGAACTTCGCAATTAGAGTTACCCGACCTTCTCACGCACTGCGGAATGATCCCTGAAAGGATGAAAAAAGGGCTGCTGCCGGGCTAGGATTGGCGCTTGCTGCCCGACTATCGCAACAATTATAATTATAGCGACCGCTAACACAGGCTCAATTGCCTTCACTAAAACGAAGCACTATTGCCCCTATATCATGCACTCAAACACTTTATCCTTTTAGTAGTGAAAGTAGAAGTAGGCCGCGCCGCATGCAGTAACAAACTTTTAGCCAAGGGGGCGCAACTAAGGGTTTAGCAAGATCACTCGCTTCGGATGTGCAGGGGCGGTTCCTACTTTGAGCTGACGCCTTTTTTTTATATGTAAATTTCTGTTGATGGAAGGTATGGGTAGGCATGCGGATACAGTACGATATCCTCTTCAGTTTCAGCCAAGACAGCTGATATGCGACAGTAAAATAAAAGGACCAGTTCTAAAAACTGGGCAGCTATGGGCATGCAAGCTCTTTAACCTGGGGAAGAGCTGCTAACAAAAAAAAGGGCGAAGTCGCCGAAGCGAGTCTAAAGGCCAAAGAGTCATCTTTGAAGGCTACTACGCCTCCTTACTCATAGTAGAAGAGTGTAAGGTAGGTTTGGGTATAGCAGGACTTGAACCTGCGACCATTAGGTTAAAAGCCCAATGCTCTACCAACTGAGCTATACACCCCCAAAAAGATGTAGTAGTAAATAAGGATTGGTGCGGAAAAGAGGGCGGCCCCCCTTCTTCTCATCATATTAAGGGAGCGCGGCTCTGTATGAGGCTCGTACTGCAGAGCAAGCGAAGAAAACGTAAGGGCGCGCGTTAGCACTCCTGCAATGCAAGAAAACGGATGCGCTAACGCGCAACGGCTTTCGCGCAGCTCAATCCCTTGCTTCTTGCCCCTTATTGAAAACTCAAGGAAAACCTTTCTCGATATGAGAAAGATGCGCTCAAGCACCCAAGCAACCCATACAAGGGGCTTGGGCTCGAAAGCCGGCCTTACTCAACAAGCACTTTATTAGTAAGGTTGCTTGTTTCCACTCATTGAAGATTCTATCTACAAAAGAAGGTCAACGGGGGATACTAAAATGGCTCTCACTTACACCATTTACGAGAAGGTGAGGTCATCTTTCTTTCCAGCCGCCATACGGTTCGCCTTAAAGCCTTAAAGACGGAGAAGGGGAGGAGCAGTTATCTATGTAATTACGGTCTTTGTTGGCCGTTGTTCCGGTCGAGCACTCTCTTTTCTTTGTCCCATTCCGTCTTACCAAACAAGACTTACTTTTTACCAACCCGCGAAGGGTTGTGAGGCTGGACCAGGTACGAAGAATGAATCTATATCTGTGCACGGAAGTTGCTGGCCGGCGGCCGCTCAACTGTTCGAGCGCAATGCAGTGGTCTTGGTTCCGATTCGACAAAGGTAGAATGCCTGGTCGAAGGTCCAATACAGTAGGTAGCAGGCGTGTTCGTTTTGGCTCCCGAGCGAGAACGAGAAATAGGCGATGCACCATCCTTGCTGCTACGTATGTTTTCCTTGACTTGACAGATTCATCCAATTGAACCCACACTCAAAGGAGGACCACAAGCTCGGGGCTCGACGAAACAGAAAGTATCAGCAAGCATTAAGAAACTTCTTGGGGTTAGCTGTGAAAGAAAGAGCCCGGCATTCATTTCTTCATGAATATTCATAGCCGAGTCTACTAAAAGAGGGACCAGCCTCATCGTGGTGATTAGAGGACACCTCTGATCGTTCACCTCTAATGTGACACGTTCCCTCCCAGTTAGATGATCAAGGGGATCAGTCGGCTAGAGAGCGGGGCTATTCTTCTTCCGGGGAGACAAAGTCGTCCCTTCTACTGACCGAACCCTCAGTTCGGAGGTCTTCGTCAACATGTTACGAAGCTCCAGTCTTCGGCGGGTCAGGTCACCATTACTTGACTTAGAAAGGCGAACATCTGGGCAAGGGAAAGCGCAGTGCGCCTGGTGCAAATGGCTTTTTTTTTTCATGATATACCAATCAGAATGGAGGGTCCTACCTACGTACATGATTGATAGAATCACTGCGTAGGGAGGGCGGGCGGTCAACTTGATGCGGGAGAGGCATGAGTGCAGTTCCGATCTTGTGGTGTATTCGTTTGGTTTGAGTAGGGCCTCTTTCTCGTTGATCAGTTCGCCTCCGCTCTATTGAAAAGTAGGAATTCCTACGGTCAACGAACGCGTCTCGGGCCGGACTGACTAACCTAACCCACCCTTAAGGAGGCTTTTCCATAGTTGGGTGCTCTGCTTTAGTGTGATTGACGAGGGCTAGGCTAGGTTTGGTAATACCCAAAACAAATGAAAAGAGATCGGGGTCGATAGTTGGCAGTTGGCAAGGAACTTGATCCCCCCCAAAAAAAGGGGGAGCTGCGGTCGAACTCTAATTCTGGAAATAAGTCGAGGCCCTTTTACCAAGTCTACCAGATAGAAGATGATAGAGGGCCAACTATCGTTGCTTTGCACAAGACGGTGCCGTTTCACTTCGAGTTCCTTCCTTCGTAGTAAAATCTGCTGATACGCTTTGGCGATGTTACCTACCAAATAAAAGGCCTGCTAGGTGATCGAAATCGCTCAGGTCAGTGAGGACTCACTCACTCACCTACTCCTTATCTATTTAATAGAAACTTCTATCTACTGAATTCAAAAGGCGACCCGCCGCGCCGGGCTATAAGATAAGATACAGCTGTTGTACTACTTGACTGGTAAGAAAGAGCTTCCGTAAGAACTGGAAGACTCTTGTATGTACGGTAACCCTCTCTTCCGCTACTGGTGGACTGTTGCACAGAAAGGCCGACAAAAGCAAGGCGCGCTTGAAAAGCGCTTAGCTTCTGCTAGCGGCGGGGCGGCAAGGCCATGTTGTTCAGCTGGAAGCCTAAGCCAAGAAGGTACGAACGAAGTGACGGGCCCCATAGGGGGCTCTTGTGGTAGTAATTGCGAACATCTCTCCTCTTCTCTTAGCGTGCACAGTTTGCTTACATGCCGCCTTAGGCACATCTCTCTTTCTTAGTTTTACGCTGGCCTAATGAGTTTGAATGAAAGTAAGTCTTTTAGTAAGCGTATATAAGCAGCTGTTTAGTGTATAAGCAATTCTTTAGTGGTCGCACCGGTACGGTGGAGGTTGGTTGAAGATGATGTTACGCGGCGTTCAGAACCAGTCTTGAAGTGAATGAATTAGAAAGAACGAAGAAGTAAGGAAATGAGACGACTCTTTCTTGAACTATATCATAAACAGATCTTCCCCTCCACACCAATCACGAGTTTTTCTCTATTCCTCTCGTATATCGTCGTAACGCCCTTAATGCTAGGTTTTGAAAAAGACTTTTCATGTCATTCCCATTTAGGTCCGATTCGGATCCCTCCGTTGTTTCCTTTTCCTTCCGCACCTTTTCCTCGAAATGAGAAAGAAGATGGTACACTTGAATTGTATTATTTAAGTGCTTATTGCTTGCCAAAAATCCTACTTCTACAATTGGTAGGTCACCGGGTTATTCAAATAAGTCGTGTTTTCCGTGGTTTTCCCATGTTACAACTTCCGTACCAATTCGGTCGATCCGGAATGGATCGGTTAAACATTCCATTAGGAAGCCTGGTCTTGACTCTTCTGTGTGGTATTCATTCTCGTTCGGCTCTTGGAATCACATCCAGCAGTGGTTGGAACAGCTCGCAAAATCCAACCACTTCACCTACTTCATTGCCCCCAACCCTTTCTCGTACCTCTATTGAAACAGAATGGTTTCATGTTCTTTCATCGATTGGTTATTCCTCTCCGTTCGTATCTCTTTTTCCAATTTCGGTCTCGATTAGTTCACAAGATTGAATGGCTAATTCTCCTCCGGACCCTCGATTCGATTGTTTTCCAAGAATGTTGAGCCGGGTATGTAAGCCATGTATCTGGGAGGAACATAAAAAAAATAAGGGCTTTAGCACTTTCTGACTTCTTTGGATGACTCAAAAATATAGGAATGGTGGTATTGTGTCGTCTGGACTCCTTCCGGTAATCGCCTAGCTTACTTCTTTTCCTTTCTACCAGCCGGTATTCGAGCTGCTTTCTACTTGCCGTACTGACTAACTGCGGTATTCGCTTGACTAACAGTACCTTCTCTTTGAGATCCCTCAACCTGTTACCGCCCGTCCAACCAAAGTAGAATTCGAGCACACAACAACAGAAAATGCAATCCTACCGCTAGAGTGGTTAGAGTTCATCTCCATTAGTATTCAAGCCCTCTACTTGCTCTTTCCTTACGGAAAAATACGTATTTCCAGCCCAGCCCTTTTTCCTCCTTCTATGAGAACTGAAGTGGTGAGGGCAATCTGGAAGACCCCGGCTGGATTCTATCCTTTTCACACCCTTCACTACATAAATACAGGAACCGAGAGAAAGAGTTCTACCTGAGCTAACAGGGAGAAAAGCCATAATGCTTAGTGAACAAAATAGTTGTTATAAACCCGTGCGGGGAATAGCGTGTAATGAATCAGCTAAATAGCACGGCTTTACTTGTCTATGTATATATTTTAATAATGAGGAATTAGCACCGCGTTATGGACCAGAAGTTGGAACAGCCAAATTACCATTTATTTAATATTTAGAATTCTGATCTCTAGCGATGAGAGGAAGGACATGAATCAGGATAGGATCCATAGTACACTACGGCACGAGTTAAGGCGTTTAGTCACTAAATCGAATGAAATAGTGGTTCAAGTAAAGACGTAGCACTGGCTATATGATAGTACTCCAAGCCTCCTTCCTGATTCGGAAAGGTGGGTCAATGGATCATAGAAGCGCCATCCATCTCAAAAGAACCTCTCTGCTTGCGGAATAGGACTTAAGCCAACGCGGCTTGCCAATCTTGTCCTAGCCCTTGGGTGGAATAGAAGCCCCCGGTTAATGCCATCCTCCCTCTAAGTGAGTAATGAGGAGTATTTTATTGCCACTCAGCAGATATCATCTAACAGATTCGAACTTATAAGGAATCTATGCATAGTCCTGCTAATGACCTCGGTGAGCCTTGCCCCAGGAGCTTTTTGAAGACTTGAGAAGAGATCTATCCATATACTACCTACCAGAGGAAGGGAGGTTGGTGGTATTATAGGAAGACTCTCACTAGAAGAGAACCACTTTTACCAGATACAAAGGAATTCTCATAGCAAGACGGAAAAACTGCTTCTAGTAGCAAATACAACCTTCTGATATATAGTTCTTATTATCCATTGAGTCCTTGTTCCTGTCGAAAAAGAACAACAATAATAATTTGCACCAACGCGGCTAAGATACCCC
>JARWIR010000440.1:12500-15000 GCA_029959085.1 Nemophila menziesii
GCTTATCTTATCATCTTGCTAGTTGGGAAGTGACTTATGGTTTCGTATTGAGACAAGCCTGACGGTCGGGTCGATAACTATCGGTCGGGTCAATAGCTATTCAATCTTCAATGAACGGGACAATAAATTGTCGAAATTCAATAAGTAAGTGAGTGTACGGCACCCCGAAGCCTGATGTACGGATCAGCCATGCCATGAAAGAAAAATATCTCTCATACCATAGCAGTGAAACAGAATCGATTGAATAGCTCACCCGGAATCTACTTTGAATATCTAGTCAAGGGAGGAGTCAATTCAGGTTTGCGCACCTCTCTCTATTGTGAACATCTTTGATACCTTGTTAGAGGTTGAGGTACGGAAATTTGGATATAACCAACCCAGAGAAATGAAAAGGATCATAAGAAGGACCAAAAGGGCGGTTCCACAACATTGAGGGGTGGCAGCGGTTGTTAGATCCGCTCAGTCGAAAAGACGGAATCAAGGGGCAGCGGGCGAACCCCCTTCCCACTACCGCTGCTTTTGGTGCTGCTAGCTCCGCCCGTTCAACCGGCCGGATCTACTGAATCAACAGAGTCGACTAGATCGAGATCAACATTATGTTCCCTCTAACGATCACAAAATTCATAATCCATGGCAAAAAGAAAAAACGTGCGCAACTGCATCAACTACGTCTTCTTCTTGCCGCAAAGGAAATGCATGAGTGAAAGACTATTTAAGAAAGATTTATTTTTCAACGAAAATTTTTAAAATCTTATGCGGATGTGATGTGTTTTACATCGCACCGACGCGTGTTTGCGTGAAGCTCGAGAGTCAACAAATGCAGGAATAGCTCCTCTGATGACTCAAGCAGAGTTGGTTTCTGATTCCCTGGCCTAGGCCTAGGTAAAGGGTGCTTTCGCTTTCGATATAGGAAGGAATTATACTTCCTGCTTGAGTCGTAATAGCTCCTGTCCTGGGCTTTTTAGATAGTTCACTCTGCTTCGGGCCGGCTTTCGAGTTGAAACTCCGCTCCTCGGCTTAAGAGCTTTAATAGCTCCTCTTCGGAGGTTTCTTGCTTTTGAGGTGAGGTTTGGAACCCTCGCGTTAGGCTTTCGAGTTCCCTGTTCGAGAGAGCTCCTTGACCAGGGCTCTCGACGCTTATAGCCTTGTGGTATAGTTCAGTTCGTACTCGCATCAAGCTGTGGTCTCCGTCCCCTTCGATTATTAGTAGGGGCTCGTGCCTTCGTTCCGTCGGTATAGGTATACCGTCAAATACCTGCCTCGAAGTCCCGTCAATTGAGTGCCGTCAGTCAGTGTTCTCAAATCCCAGATCCCCATAGTCTTCGGCGAGTGGAGGACGAAGGACGTTTCCGCTTTTCTGTCAAAAGAGCTCGTGTAGTTCTCAGAATACACCTACTTGCAGGCATTTTTTTTCTAAGAAGTTCTTTTACTCGCTGACTGAAAAGCTTTACTAATAAATAGGGGGACTGGACACCGAGACCGCCAAGATTCAAGGGCGATTAGGTGTGGCTTGCTTGATAAGGGAAAGAGAAGACGCGCCCCTCAAAGCCCCATTAACGCAAAACAACTCGACCCCTACGTTCTTAATCTGATAGTTGGTTTTGCCCTTAAACTACGTATTGAAGGAGCTGGGTGTTCCACTTCTAAACTCCTCTTCATCGATTAGTTCTTGAAGTTCGTAGTTTTGGCTCGAGGTGATCAACTTTTAGGTAAGGAAAGAAAGGTGCTCAGTGGTTTCCACTGTAAGAACAGCCGTTCAACCAACCACAGATAGAAATAGAAGAGGAAGGAGAGTAGTTAAGCTTTCTCGCTTGTTTGAGACCATATAAGGCTTTCTTCAATCGGCAAACAAGGGATGGATCGGAAGTTTGATAGGGCTTTAAGAGATAGGGACTCCAGCGGTAAGAAGAAGTCACTCAGTGAGTCGGTGGATCACAGACTTGGAGACAGGGACAGGGGGATGCCTGAGTCTTTAAAAAGTATACAAGTGTTGAAAGAGTGAAGTCTGGGGACAACGGTAAACGTGAGGAATGGGACCTCCAAACAAACCGCCCTACTAAAGAAGTTCGCAAGCAAGGGACATGCCGAACACCTACCTTTCCAACTAAGTCCAACGCGACTTTAATTGACGATGCGTTCCGTCGTCAGCAAGCGGTGGCCGACAAGGCCCTTTTCCCTAAATATCTTGGGAAGCGAAGAGGACAGGTTTTAAACTCATTCGGTAAGATTCTCCTGAAGGTAGGCATTTACCTAAGGCACTTATATTATATTCTGAGTCTCTCAATTACACGTGTTTTAGGGAGTTTAACGTCTTATTCTTATGAGTGGCCTATGTGAATATAAGCCAGGAGCAAGGATTCCGTTCCGGAAAGTAAAATAAAATTCGATATTGCAAATGCAAGTCGACGTTCCTGATATGAAAGTGAAAGTGGAGTTAAAGCCGGCCCTAAGCAGGATCCAAAGACGTTTAAGTCCAGTTCCAATCTGGATATAAAAGTAA
>JARWIR010000444.1:0-22192 GCA_029959085.1 Nemophila menziesii
CATTATTAAACATTAGTCTCCAAAACTCACCGCCTCCCTTATCCCTTACTTTAACTCACCGCCTCCCTTATCCCTAACTTCAACTTGCCTCCCTTATCCCTAACTTCAGCTCGTTTCCCTTATCCCTTACTTTATCAAATATTACCTCTAAATAAATCTCCACGATACTAATATATGTATTTGGATATGAATTTCCATTTCATATATATTGTTTAAATATTATTTGGTTTGTGTTAATTTTTGAACAAGACGTTTGTAATCAGATCGATGGTCATCACATTTCATTTAAGGTATGTTTTTTTTATTCTAATTTTATATTATTTTGGTATATGATAATAAAAGTAATCTCATATATTTATTTTAAAGATTTGTTCGTTTAAAACAATGATGTAGGATTTGGATGTAAATTAGAGCATTTTGATACCAAAGTTTTTAAAAATATCTTATCAACCTTGAATTTCTTTTATTTTATTGATAGATTTTGATTTTATTTAATAAATTATGGGATATCTTATGTATGACTTATAATATAAATAATGAAAAATATATATTAACTAACATTATATAGTAATTTTTTTGAATAAATATACTTCATTTTGTATAAAATAGGGAGTACATATTTAATAAAAAATGATTAAACAAATAAACGAGGTACCAAAAGATACACTTACCACTAAGATTACATATACTTTAAATTAATTTGTCACTAAAGAAGTATGATTATCCAAACTTATTTTAAGATATTATTGTCCTCACCTAGCGAGTCTTGATCAACAATTATGCCTCCATGTAGTTACACTTGTATACAGACCTTTATATTGAATGGAATTATAAACAACACTTATATGACCTTAATAAATATTTCGTCAATCTCCAAAACAACATTCAGTCTATTTAAACAACGAAATTTTTTTGATACGCGTAGTATTTTTTATACAAATATTGATATTATTTTCTAATTTGTTTACAGGAAAATAGTAATATAGCCTTTACCTTCCGTCTTCTCTCCTAATTCAAATGTCTAACCTTCCAAATGAAATGGTTGAGAATATACTATCCAGATTACCAGTGAAGTCTCTTATGCGGTTCAAGTACGTATCAAAACCATGGTATCAGATGATTAATTCCCCTGAGTTTATTAAAATACATCGCAAGCAATCCAAGTCTCGTATCAAAGTTATTGCTGCAGCTGGTAAAATGCTATACGATGTTGACTTTCACGTGAAGAGTGGACAAATGAAATACCCAGGTAAATTGGATAACAGGAAAGATGGTTTTGAGACCGTAGGCTCTTGCAACGGTGTGGTGTGTCTAGTCCGTATACATCATTCACATGAAAAACAGACAATCATTCTATGGAACCCTTCAACTCGATAACACCTTTCGGTACTTGATTGTCCGAGTTGGTTACGGGCGTGCATGTCCATCCTTTGAAAGTCTTGTTCCGCTCGGTGCAGGTGAAAAAACTGATGTTGTGGGAGGAAGAGCGAGAAAGTGTATTATATCTATTGAGAAAAATTGTAATTGATTCGGGTACAATCCGGATCCAGGCAAGAGTTCTAAGGTATAAGCTTATTTGTTAAAGATGAATAATTCGATAACAGATTCATTTTTCAGTCATTTACTTTATTATATAAATAACATCCTCCTGATGATTTGTATTTACTTTATTTCTGTTCGATGTTATGTATTTTATGTCTTAAAAAACACCATATGGTAAAACAATCCTTAGTATCGATACTAATAGTCATACTGATGTTTTGTATATCAAGTGTTACTTTTTCTATTTGTGAAGTTATGAATATTAATCATAGGAACATTATATATAACTCTCAGCAGATAGATGCTTCTGCTCGTTCACATGAGGCAATAATACAATGTAGGTCTGTGTGTAATATTGGTTTGTGGCTGGATAGGCCTTCAATATTGCAGGACAAGATCATAACTTTTATTTCCATCCTTAATAACGTAAGGATTAGTACAAGTCACATCATAGCAGCGAGAGTAAAATTTCATTGATGGATTGAAAGAATGATTTGATTGCAAAATTTAATTTAGATTCATTAATAGATTACATTAAGTATCTGATTGGAAAATGAAATGTAGAATTGTATTACAGAGTCTCGTATTAGGACATGACGGTAGAACAAGTTTTTTATATGAGTTCTTCCTTCAGTGAGGTTATCAACTTGACTTAATATTTTAAATAACCATTTCCTCATCTGAAGACCATGTTTTACGATCAAGGTTCCCTGAAACTAGAGGATCGATGTAAAGTTCCCTGCGGGTCCAACTATTTTACCCATAGATTACCCAAACCAAAAAATCGTGATTAATGGTTCCAATTGATAATGTTTGCATATAAGATGTTTTTTTTCACCGATTGGGATTATCTCACTAGTCAGGGTCCTGGTCGTCCAATCTAGTGGTGCAAGTACGAACCTAGTCAATGACTCCGAGTCCAAAATGGCTCTCCTATGTAACATAAAAAAAAGGTAATTTTTTTTAAAAACTCTAATATAGTCTATAATTAACAAACTATTTAGACATTTGAATTATCAAAATTTGTTTTGTAAAGTTTTTCTTTTGTAATAGGTGCAAATTGAGTTTGATTTTATATAAAAGCAATTTTATGTTACAAAAAATTTTGACCATGGTTGACCACGAGGGTAAACCGAAGGTAACTGAAGGGTAACCTAAATTAACCCGAGGGTAAAATTTTTTTTACCTTACCATTGGGTTACCAAAGCCATTCCTAAAACCAAAATATATTAACCTTGGTTTACCCTAATCTAAAAACTAGGTAAAATCAACCCGTACTCTCCCCTACCAATAATCCTTATGGGTTGACAAAAGATCAACCCTCCATGGTTTTAAAACGGTAACAAAACTCCCGGTCAAATATCCCTGATGATATATGTACTTGGATAACTCATTCTTTTTATTAAATATTACACTATATGTATACCATGAGTTGTAATGAATAATATTGTAATATTTAGTGAAAAGGTGAGTTCGCACGAGTTAGAAAACCATAGGAGATATTTATCACTTTAAAAATCTTAAGGGATCTTTTACTCTTTGTCAAACGATAAGGGTGTTTGGTATATTACCCTTACAAAAAAAACAAACCATAAAGGGTAAAAAGGTCCCATCTCCCACAATATGGATTCCACGTTTTTAAAAATTATATTATTAATCAATTATAAATACACACAAAAACACATGTATGTACATATATATATATATATATATTAACAGTGACAAATACAAGAATAAAACACATGGACTTATAATATGAAAAATGGTTAATGACAATGTCCTATTCTTTTTTAGGTCATACAAAAAATTACATAGAAAAAAATTAAAACGTAAAAAAAAAATTTAAAATCATAAATGTAATAGAATAATTAATTTTTTTCGTCTGATACATTAGGTGAATATCATTATCAATTGATGATAGACAAACTTTTTTCTATACTTTCCATTTTCATGTTTATATTAATTTGCAGTTATGTAAAACATATATGAATGTTAATATAACGAAACATCAAAATTAAAAATAATATAAACAAAAAACAATTAAAAACCTTCTACTTTCTCTAAAAATTTATATATTAAAGAAAGATGTTAAGTGTTATAATATATTTAAGATTAAACTAAATTAAGCTAATAAGAAAAATTAAACTATAAAAAACAACCAAACCTAATGATTAAGACTTAAGAAAAGTAAAAATATTTATGAATTTTATATATTTATTAATATTAATATGTAAAGATTAATGGTAAAATATAATAATTCTTTGAATATATGTTATAGCAGATTATAAATTATTATCACACATTTATTATGAAAATTTTGATTAGTGGTTTTTTTATTTAATTTCAAGATCATTCTATTAGAAGACATTATATATATATATAAATATTAAAGTATAAATTATCAACATTTTATTATGTTTTCATGTACTTTTACTAACACATGATATAGACATATAAAAAAGATTTTATTAATTTTATGATAAAACGAAAGATTCTATTTTTTTACAGGGTAAGACCTAGTGTATATATAGTTATATTGTATAAAATTAAGGAATATATCAATATACTAATATAAACATATTTAATTAACTTTTTTTATTTAAAATAGAGTTAATTGCGTAAATTATTAGAAAATGCGTTCAATCAATTTTTTTCTTTCCCAATAATCAAGTTATTATTCTTTTAAATTTTTTTAATGGACTGTATAGTTTTTTTAATGTATTGATTATATATGTAATGGGTTTCATGTTCAAAATAAGGCCTAAATTTTTTAGAAAGAATTATTTTTGAAGCCCACAATGTTAAATAGGCTTTGAAACATCAAAGTGGCTACTTATGCAGATTTAAATATTGTACAAACTCCATTGACAACTAAGATTTAAAAACCCTACCAATATTACATTATTAAACATTAGTCTCCAAAACTCACCGCCTCCCTTATCCCTTACTTTAACTCACCGCCTCCCTTATCCCTAACTTCAACTTGCCTCCCTTATCCCTAACTTCAGCTCGTCTCCCTTATCCCTTACTTTATCTAATCTTACCTCTAAATAAATCTCCACGATACTAATATATGTATTTGGATATGAATTTCCATTTCATATATATTGTTTAAATATTATTTGGTTTGTGTTAATTTTTGAACAAGACGTTTGTAATCAGATCGATGGTCATCACATTTCATTTAAGGTATGTTTTTTTTATTCTAATTTTATATTATTTTGGTATATGATAATAAAAGTAAGCTCATATATTTATTTTAAAGATTTGTTCGTTTAAAACAATGATGTAGGATTTGGATGTAAATTAGAGCATTTTGATACCAAAGTTTTTAAAAATATCTTATCAACCTTGAATTTCTTTTATTTTATTGATAGATTTTGATTTTATTTAATAAATTATGGGATATCTTATGTATGACTTATAATATAAATAATGAAAAATATATATTAACTAACATTATATAGTAATTTTTTTGAATAAATATACTTCATTTTGTATAAAATAGGGAGTACATATTTAATAAAAAATGATTAAACAAATAAACGAGGTACCAAAAGATACACTTACCACTAAGATTACATATACTTTAAATTAATTTGTCACTAAAGAAGTATGATTATCTAAACTTATTTTAAGATATTATTGTCCTCACCTAGCGAGTCTTGATCAACAATTATGCCTCCCTGTAGTTACACTTGTATACAGACCTTTATATTGAATGGAATTATAAACAACACTTATATGACCTTAATAAATATTTCGTCAATCTCCAAAACAACATTCAGTCTATTTAAACAACGAAATTTTTTTGATACGCGTAGTATTTTTTATACAAATATTGATATTATTTTCTAATTTGTTTACAGGAAAATAGTAATATAGCCTTTACCTTCCGTCTTCTCTCCTAATTCAAATGTCTAACCTTCCAAATGAAATGGTTGAGAATATACTATCCAGATTACCAGTGAAGTCTCTTATGCGGTTCAAGTACGTATCAAAACCATGGTATCAGATGATTAATTCCCCTGAGTTTATTAAAATACATCGCAAGCAATCCAAGTCTCGTATCAAAGTTATTGCTGCAGCTGGTAAAATGCTATACGATGTTGACTTTCACGTGAAGAGTGGACAAATGAAATACCCAGGTAAATTGGATAACAGGAAAGATGGTTTTGAGACCGTAGGCTCTTGCAACGGTGTGGTGTGTCTAGTCCATATACATCATTCACATGAAAAACAGACAATCATTCTATGGAACCCTTCAACTCGAAAACACCTTTCGGTACTTGATTGTCCGAGTTGGTTACGGGCGTGCATGTCCATCCTTTGAAAGTCTTGTTCCGCTCGGTGCATGTGAAAAAACTGATGTTGTGGGAGGAAGAGCGAGAAAGTGTATTATATCTATTGAGAAAAATTGTAATTGATTCGGGTACAATCCGGATCCAGGCAAGAGTTCTAAGGTATAAGCTTATTTGTTAAAGCTGAATAATTCGATAACAGATTCATTTTTCAGTCATTTACTTTATTATATAAATAACATCCTCCTGATGATTTGTATTTACTTTATTTCTGTTCGATGTTATGTATTTTATGTCTTAAAAAACACCATATGGTAAAACAATCCTTAGTATCGATACTAATAGTCATACTGATGTTTTGGATATCAAGTGTTGCTTTTTCTATTTGTGAAGTTATGAATATTAATCATAGGAGCATTAGATATAACTCTCAGCAGATAGATGCTTCTGCTCGTTCACATGAGGCAATAATACAATGTAGGTCTGTGTGTAATATTGGTTTGTGGCTGGATAGGCCTTCAATATTGCAGGACAAGATCATAACTTTTATTTCCATCCTTAATAACGTAAGGATTAGTACAAGTCACATCATAGCAGCGAGAGTAAAATTTCATTGATGGATTGAAAGAATGATTTGATTGCAAAATTTAATTTAGATTCATTAATAGATTACATTAAGTATCTGATTGGAAAATGAAATGTAGAATTGTATTACAGAGTCTCGTATTAGGACATGACGGTAGAACAAGTTTTTTATATGATTTCTTCCTTCAGTGAGGTTATCAACTTGACTTAATATTTTAAATAACCATTTCCTCATCTGAAGACCATGTTTTACGATCAAGGTTCCCTGAAACTAGAGGATCGATGTAAAGTTCCCTGCGGGTCCAACTATTTTACCCATAGATTACCCAAACCAAAAAACCGTGATTAATGGTTCCAATTGATAATGTTTGCATATAAGATGTTTTTTTTAACCGATTGGGATTATCTCACTAGTCAGGGTCCTGGTCGTCCAATCTAGTGGTGCAAGTACGAACCTAGTCAATGACTCCGAGTCCAAAATGGCTCTCCTATGTAACATAAAAAAAAGGTAATTTTTTTTAAAACTCTAATATAGTCTATAATTAACAAACTATTTAGACATTTGAATTAACAAAATTTGTTTTGTAAAGTTTTTCTTTTGTAATAGGTGCAAATTGAGTTTGATTTTATATAAAAGCAATTTTATGTTACAAAAAATTTTGACCATGGTTGACCACGAGGGTAAACCGAAGGTAACTGAAGGGTAACCTAAATTAACCCGAGGGTAAAAAATTTTTTACCTTACCATTGGGTTACCAAAGCCATTCCTAAAACCAAAATATATTAACCTTGGTTTACCCTAATCTAAAAACTAGGTAAAATCAACCCGTACTCTCCCCTACCAATAATCCTTATGGGTTGACAAAAGATCAACCCTCCATGGTTTTAAAACGGTAACAAAACTCCCGGTCAAATATCCCTGATGATATATGTACTTGGATAACTCATTCTTTTTATTAAATATTACACTATATGTATACCATGAGTTGTAATGAATAATATTGTAATATTTAGTGAAAAGGTGAGTTCGCACGAGTTAGAAAACCATAGGAGATATTTATCACTTTAAAAATCTTAAGGGATCTTTTACTCTTTGTCAAACGATAAGGGTGTTTGGTATATTACCCTTACAAAAAAAACAAACCATAAAGGGTAAAAAGGTCCCATCTCCTACAATATGGATTCCACTTTTTTAAAAATTATATTATTAATCATTTATAAATACACACAAAAACACATGTATGTACATATATATATATATATATATTAACAGTGACAAATACAAGAATAAAACACATGGACTTATAATATGAAAAATGGTTAATGACAATGTCCTATTCTTTTTTAGGTCATACCAAAAATTACATAGAAAAAAATTAAAATGTAAAAAAAAAATTTAAAATCATAAATGTAATAGAATAAATAATTTTTTTCGTCTCATACATTAGGTGAATATCATTATCAATTGATGATAGACAAATTTTTTTCTATACTTTCCATTTTCATGTTTATATTAATTTGCAGTTATGTAAAACATATATGAATGTTAATATAATGAAACATCAAAATTAAAAATAATATAAACAAAAAACAATTAAAAACCTTCTACTTTCTCTAAAAATTTATATATTAAAGAAAGATGTTAAGTGTTATAATATATTTAAGATCAAAATAAATTAAGCTAATAAGAAAAATTAAACTATAAAAAACAACCAAACCTAATGATTAAGACTTAAGAAAAGTAAAAATATTTATGAATTTTTATATTTATTAATATTAATATGTAAAGATTAATGGTAAAATATAATAATTCTTTGAATATATGTTATAGCAGATTATAAATTATTATCACACATTTATTATGAAAATTTTGATTAGTGGTTTTTTTATTTAATTTCAAGATCATTCTATTAGAAAACATTATATATATATAAATATTAAAGTATAAATTATCAACATTTTATTATGTTTTCATGTACTTTTACTAACACATGATATAGACATATAAAAAAGATTTTATTAATTTTATGATAAAACGAAAGATTCTATTTTTTTGCAGGGTAAGACCTAGAGTATATATAGTTATATTGTATAAAATTAAGGAATATATCAATATACTAATATAAACATATTTAATTAACTTTTTTTATTTAAAATAGAGTTAATTGCGTAAATTATTAGAAAATGCGTTTAATCAATTTTTTTCTTTCCCAATAATCAAGTTATTATTCTTTTAAATTTTTTTAATGGACTGTATAGTTTTTTTAATGTATTGATTATATATGTAATGGGTTTCACGTTCAAAATAAGGCCTAAATTTTTTAGAAAGAATCATTTTTGAAGCCCACAATGTTAAATAGGCTTTGAAACATCAAAGTGGCTACTTATGCAGATTTAAATATTGTACAAACTCCATTGACAACTAAGATTTAAAAACCCTACCAATATTACATTATTAAACATTAGTCTCCAAAACTCACCGCCTCCCTTATCCCTTACTTTAACTCACCGCCTCCCTTATCCCTAACTTCAACTTGCCTCCCTTATCCCTAACTTCAGCTCGTCTCCCTTATCCCTTACTTTATCAAATCTTACCTCTAAATAAATCTCCACGATACTAATATATATATTTGGATATGAATTTCCATTTCATATATATTGTTTAAATATTATTTGGTTTGTGTTAATTTTTGAACAAGACGTTTGTAATCAGATCGATGGTCATCACATTTCATTTAAGGTATGTTTTTTTTATTCTAATTTTATATTATTTTGGTATATGATAATAAAAGTAAGCTCATATATTTATTTTAAAGATTTGTTCGTTTAAAACAATGATGTAGG
Organism: Nemophila menziesii; assembly: GCA_029959085.1. Taxonomy (NCBI): domain Eukaryota; kingdom Viridiplantae; phylum Streptophyta; class Magnoliopsida; order Boraginales; family Hydrophyllaceae; genus Nemophila; species Nemophila menziesii. The sequence goes on from JARWIR010000444.1 coordinate 9,273, forward strand.
ATTTGGATGTAAATTAGAGCATTTTGATACCAATGTTTTTAAAAATATCTTATCAACCTTGAATTTCTTTTATTTTATTGATAGATTTTGCTTTTATTTAATAAATTATGGGATATTTTATGTATGACTTATACTATAAATAATGAAAAATATATATTAACTAACATTATATAGTAATTTTTTTAATAAATATACTTCATTTTGTATAAAATAGGGAGTACATATTTAATAAAAAATGATTAAACAAATAAACGAGGTACCAAAAGATACACTTACCACTAAGATTACATATACTTTAAATTAATTTGTCACTAAAGAAGTATGATTATCTAAACTTATTTTAAGATATTATTGTCCTCACCTAGCGAGTCTTGATCAACAATTATGCCTCCCTGTAGTTACACTTGTATACAGACCTTTATATTGAATGGAATTATAAACAACACTTATATGACCTTAATAAATATTTCGTCAATCTCCAAAACAACATTCAGTCTATTTAAACAACGAAATTTTTTTGATACGCGTAGTATTTTTTATACAAATATTGATATTATTTTCTAATTTGTTTACAGGAAAATAGTAATATAGCCTTTACCTTCCGTCTTCTCTCCTAATTCAAATGTCTAACCTTCCAAATGAAATGGTTGAGAATATACTATCCAGATTACCAGTGAAGTCTCTTATGCGGTTCAAGTGCGTATCAAAACCATGGTATCAGATGATTAATTCCCCTGAGTTTATTAAAATACATCGCAAGCAATCCAAGTCTCGTATCAAAGTTATTGCTGCAGCTGGTAAAATGCTATACGATGTTGACTTTCACGTGAAGAGTGGACAAATGAAATACCCAGGTAAATTGGATATCAGAAAAGATGGTTTTGAGACCGTAGGCTCTTGCAACGGTGTGGTGTGTCTAGTCCATATACATCATTCACATGAAAAACAGACAATCATTCTATGGAACCCTTCAACTCGAAAACACCTTTCGGTACTTGATTGTCCGAGTTGGTTACGGGCGTGCATGTCCATCCTTTGAAAGACTTGTTCCGCTCGGTGCATGTGAAAAAACTGATGTTGTGGGAGGAAGAGCGAGAAAGTGTATTATATCTATTGAGAAAAATTGTAATTGATTCGGGTACAATCCGGATCCAGGCAAGAGTTCTAAGGTATAAGCTTATTTGTTAAAGCTGAATAATTCGATAACAGATTCATTTTTCAGTCATTTACTTTATTATATAAATAACATCCTCCTGATGATTTGTATTTACTTTATTTCTGTTCGATGTTATGTATTTTATGTCTTAAAAAACACCATATGGTAAAACAATCCTTAGTATCGATACTAATAGTCATACTGATGTTTTGGATATCAAGTGTTGCTTTTTCTATTTGTGAAGTTATGAATATTAATCATAGGAGCATTAGATATAACTCTCAGCAGATAGATGCTTCTGCTCGTTCACATGAGGCAATAATACAATGTAGGTCTGTGTGTAATATTGGTTTGTGGCTGGATAGGCCTTCAATATTGCAGGACAAGATCATAACTTTTATTTCCATCCTTAATAACGTAAGGATTAGTACAAGTCACATCATAGCAGCGAGAGTAAAATTTCATTGATGGATTGAAAGAATGATTTGATTGCAAAATTTAATTTAGATTCATTAATAGATTACATTAAGTATCTGATTGGAAAATGAAATGTAGAATTGTATTACAGAGTCTCGTATTAGGACATGACGGTAGAACAAGTTTTTTATATGATTTCTTCCTTCAGTGAGGTTATCAACTTGACTTAATATTTTAAATAACCATTTCCTTATCTGAAGACCATGTTTTACGATCAAGGTTCCCTGAAACTAGAGGATCGATGTAAAGTTCCCTGCGGGTCCAACTATTTTACCCATAGATTACCCAAACCAAAAAACCGTGATTAATGGTTCCAATTGATAATGTTTGCATATAAGATGTTTTTTTAACCGATTGGGATTATCTCACTAGTCAGGGTCCTGGTCGTCCAATCTAGTGGTGCAAGTACGAACCTAGTCAATGACTCCGAGTCCAAAATGGCTCTCCTATGTAACATAAAAAAAGGTAATTTTTTTTAAAAACTCTAATATAGTCTATAATTAACAAACTATTTAGACATTTGAATTATCAAAATTTGTTTTGTAAAGTTTTTCTTTTGTAATAGGTGCAAATTGAGTTTGATTTTATATAAAAGCAATTTTATGTTATAAAAAATTTTGACCATGGTTGACCACGAGGGTAAACCGAAGGTAACTGAAGGGTAACCTAAATTAACCCGAGGGTAAAAATTTTTTTACCTTACCATTGGGTTACCAAAGCCATTCCTAAAACCAAAATATATTAACCTTGGTTTACCCTAATCTAAAAACTAGGTAAAATCAACCCGTACTCTCCCCTACCAATAATCCTTATGGGTTGACAAAAGATCAACCCTCCATGGTTTTAAAACGGTAACAAAACTCCCGGTCAAATATCCCTGATGATATATGTACTTGGATAACTCATTCTTTTTATTAAATATTACACTATATGTATACCATGAGTTGTAATGAATAATATTGTAATATTTAGTGAAAAGGTGAGTTCGCACGAGTTAGAAAACCATAGGAGATATTTATCACTTTAAAAATCTTAAGGGATCTTTTACTCTTTGTCAAACGATAAGGGTGTTTGGTATATTACCCTTACAAAAAAAACAAACCATAAAGGGTAAAAAGGTCCCATCTCCCACAATATGAATTCCACTTTTTTAAAAATTATATTATTAATCATTTATAAATACACACAAAAACACATGTATGTACATATATATATATATATATTAACAGTGACAAATACAAGAATAAAACACATGGACTTATAATATGAAAAATGGTTAATGACAATGTCCTATTCTTTTTTAGGTCATACCAAAAATTACATAGAAAAAAATTAAAATGTAAAAAAAAAATTTAAAATCATAAATGTAATAGAATAAATAATTTTTTTCGTCTCATACATTAGGTGAATATCATTATCAATTGATGATAGACAAATTTTTTTCTATACTTTCCATTTTCATGTTTATATTAATTTGCAGTTATGTAAAACATATATGAATGTTAATATAACGAAACATCAAAATTAAAAATAATATAAACAAAAAACAATTAAAAACCTTCTACTTTCTCTAAAAATTTATATATTAAAGAAAGATGTTAAGTGTTATAATATATTTAAGATTAAACTAAATTAAGCTAATAAGAAAAATTAAACTATAAAAAACAACCAAACCTAATGATTAAGACTTAAGAAAAGTAAAAATATTTATGAATTTTATATATTTATTAATATTAATATGTAAAGATTAATGGTAAAATATAATAATTCTTTGAATATATGTTATAGCAGATTATAAATTATTATCACACATTTATTATGAAAATTTTGATTAGTGGTTTTTTTATTTAATTTCAAGATCATTCTATTAGAAGACATTATATATATATATATATAAATATTAAAGTATAAATTATCAACATTTTATTATGTTTTCATGTACTTTTACTAACACATGATATAGACATATAAAAAAGATTTTATTAATTTTATGATAAAACGAAAAATTCTATTTTTTTACAGGGTAAGACCTAGTGTATATATAGTTATATTGTATAAAATTAAGGAATATATCAATATACTAATATAAACATATTTAATTAACTTTTTTTATTTAAAATAGAGTTAATTGCGTAAATTATTAGAAAATGCGTTCAATCAATTTTTTTCTTTCCCAATAATCAAGTTATTATTCTTTTAAATTTTTTTAATGGACTGTATAGTTTTTTTAATGTATTGATTATATATGTAATGGGTTTCATGTTCAAAATAAGGCCTAAATTTTTTAGAAAGAATTATTTTTGAAGCCCACAATGTTAAATAGGCTTTGAAACATCAAAGTGGCTACTTATGCAGATTTAAATATTGTACAAACTCCATTGACAACTAAGATTTAAAAACCCTACCAATATTACATTATTAAACATTAGTCTCCAAATCTCACCGCCTCCCTTATCCCTTACTTTAACTCACCGCCTCCCTTATCCCTAACTTCAACTTGCCTCCCTTATCCCTAACTTCAGCTCGTCTCCCTTATCCCTTACTTTATCAAATCTTACCTCTAAATAAATCTCCACGATACTAATATATGTATTTGGATATGAATTTCCATTTCATATATATTGTTTGAATATTATTTGGTTTGTGTTAATTTTTGAACAAGACGTTTGTAATCAGATCGATAGTCATCACATTTCATTTAAGGTATGTTTTTTTTATTCTAATTTTATATTATTTTGGTATATGATAATAAAAGTAAGCTCATATATTTATTTTAAAGATTTGTTCGTTTAAAACAATGATGTAGGATTTGGATGTAAATTAGAGCATTTTGATACCAAAGTTTTTCAAAATATCTTATCAACCTTGAATTTCTTTTATTTTATTGATAGATTTTGCTTTTATTTAATAAATTATGGGATATTTTATGTATGACTTATAATATAAATAATAAAAAATATATATTAACTAACATTATATAGTAATTTTTTTTAATAAATATACTTCATTTTGTATAAAATAGGGAGTACATATTTAATAAAAAATGATTAAACAAATAAACGAGGTACCAAAAGATACACTTACCACTAAGATTACATATACTTTAAATTAATTTGTCACTAAAGAAGTATGATTATCTAAACTTATTTTAAGATATTATTGTCCTCACCTAGCGAGTCTTGATCAACAATTATGCCTCCCTGTAGTTACACTTGTATACAGACCTTTATATTGAATGGAATTATAAACAACACTTATATGACCTTAATAAATATTTCGTCAATCTCCAAAACAACATTCAGTCTATTTAAACAACGAAATTTTTTTGATACGCGTAGTATTTTTTATACAAATATTGATATTATTTTCTAATTTGTTTACAGGAAAATAGTAATATAGCCTTTACCTTCCGTCTTCTCTCCTAATTCAAATGTCTAACCTTCCAAATGAAATGGTTGAGAATATACTATCCAGATTACCAGTGAAGTCTCTTATGCGGTTCAAGTACGTATCAAAACCATGGTATCAGATGATTAATTCCCCTGAGTTTATTAAAATACATCGCAAGCAATCCAAGTCTCGTATCAAAGTTATTGCTGCAGCTGGTAAAATGCTATACGATGTTGACTTTCACGTGAAGAGTGGACAAATGAAATACCCAGGTAAATTGGATAACAGGAAAGATGGTTTTGAGACCGTAGGCTCTTGCAACGGTGTGGTGTGTCTAGTCCATATACATCATTCACATGAAAAACAGACAATCATTCTATGGAACCCTTCAACTCGAAAACACCTTTCGGTACTTGATTGTCCGAGTTGGTTACGGGCGTGCATGTCCATCCTTTGAAAGTCTTGTTCCGCTCGGTGCAGGTGAAAAAACTGATGTTGTGGGAGGAAGAGCGAGAAAGTGTATTATATCTATTGAGAAAAATTGTAATTGATTCGGGTACAATCCGGATCCAGGCAAGAGTTCTAAGGTATAAGCTTATTTGTTAAAGCTGAATAATTCGATAACAGATTCATTTTTCAGTCATTTACTTTATTATATAAATAACATCCTCCTGATGATTTGTATTTACTTTATTTCTGTTCGATGTTATGTATTTTATGTCTTAAAAAACACCATATGGTAAAACAATCCTTAGTATCGATACTAATAGTCATACTGATGTTTTGGATATCAAGTGTTGCTTTTTCTATTTGTGAAGTTATGAATATTAATCATAGGAACATTAGATATAACTCTCAGCAGATAGATGCTTCTGCTCGTTCACATGAGGCAATAATACAATGTAGGTCTGTGTGTAATATTGGTTTGTGGCTGGATAGGCCTTCAATATTGCAGGACAAGATCATAACTTTTATTTCCATCCTTAATAACGTAAGGATTAGTACAAGTCACATCATAGCAGCGAGAGTAAAATTTCATTGATGGATTGAAAGAATGATTTGATTGCAAAATTTAATTTAGATTCATTAATAGATTACATTAAGTATCTGATTGGAAAATGAAATGTAGAATTGTATTACAGAGTCTCGTATTAGGACATGACGGTAGAACAAGTTTTTTATATGATTTCTTCCTTCAGTGAGGTTATCAACTTGACTTAATATTTTAAATAACCATTTCCTAATCTGAAGACCATGTTTTACGATCAAGATTCCCTGAAACTAGAGGATCGATGTACAGTTCCCTGCGGGTCCAACTATTTTACCCATAGATTACCCAAACCAAAAAACCGTGATTAATGGTTCCAATTGATAATGTTTGCATATAAGATGTTTTTTTTAACCGATTGGGATTATCTCACTAGTCAGGGTCCTGGTCGTCCAATCTAGTGGTGCAAGTACGAACCTAGTCAATGACTCCGAGTCCAAAATGGCTCTCCTATGTAACATAAAAAAAAGGTAATTTTTTTTAAAAACTCTAATATAGTCTATAATTAACAAACTATTTAGACATTTGAATTATCAAAATTTGTTTTGTAAAGTTTTTCTTTTGTAATAGGTGCAAATTGAGTTTGATTTTATATAAAAGCAATTTTATGTTACAAAAAATTTTGACCATGGTTGACCACGAGGGTAAACCGAAGGTAACTGAAGGGTAACCTAAATTAACCCGAGGGTAAAAAAATTTTTACCTTACCATTGGGTTACCAAAGCCATTCCTAAAACCAAAATATATTAACCTTGGTTTACCCTAATCTAAAAACTAGGTAAAATCAACCCGTACTCTCCCCTACCAATAATCCTTATGGGTTGACAAAAGATCAACCCTCCATGGTTTTAAAACGGTAACAAAACTCCCGGTCAAATATCCCTGATGATATATGTACTTGGATAACTCATTCTTTTTATTAAATATTACACTATATGTATACCATGAGTTGTAATGAATAATATTGTAATATTTAGTGAAAAGGTGAGTTCGCACGAGTTAGAAAACCATAGGAGATATTTATCACTTTAAAAATCTTAAGGGATCTTTTACTCTTTGTCAAACGATAAGGGTGTTTGGTATATTACCCTTACAAAAAAAACAAACCATAAAGGGTAAAAAGGTCCCATCTCCCACAATATGAATTCCACTTTTTTAAAAATTATATTATTAATCATTTATAAATACACACAAAAACACATGTTTGTACATATATATATATATATATATTAACAGTGACAAATACAAGAATAAAACACATGGACTTATAATATGAAAAATTGTTAATGACAATGTCCTATTCTTTTTTAGGTCATACCAAAAATTAGATAGAAAAAAATTAAAATGTAAAAAAAAAATTTAAAATCATAAATGTAATAGAATAAATAATTTTTTTCGTCTGATACATTAGGTGAATATCATTATCAATTGATGATAGACAAATTTTTTTCTATACTTTCCATTTTCATGTTTATATTAATTTGCAGTTATGTAAAACATATATGAATGTTAATATAACGAAACATCAAAATTAAAAATAATATAAACAAAAAACAATTAAAAACCTTCTACTTTCTCTAAAAATTTATATATTAAAGAAAGATGTTAAGTGTTATAATATATTTAAGATTAAACTAAATTAAGCTAATAAGAAAAATTAAACTATAAAAAACAACCAAACCTAATGATTAAGACTTAAGAAAAGTAAAAATATTTATGAATTTTTATATTTATTAATATTAATATATAAAGATTAATGGTAAAATATAATAATTCTTTGAATATATGTTATAGCAGATTATAAATTATTATCACACATTTATTATGAAAATTTTGATTAGTGGTTTTTTTATTTAATTTCAAGATCATTCTATTAGAAGACATTATATATATATATATAAATATTAAAGTATAAATTATCAACATTTTATTATGTTTTCATGTACTTTTACTAACACATGATATAGACATATAAACAAGATTTTATTAATTTTATGATAAAACGAAAGATTCTATTTTTTTGCAGGGTAAGACCTAGTGTATATATAGTTATATTGTATAAAATTAAGGAATATATCAATATACTAATATAAACATATTTAATTAACTTTTTGTTTTTAAAATAGAGTTAATTGCGTAAATTATTAGAAAATGCGTTCAATCAATTTTTTTCTTTCCCAATAATAAAGTTATTATTCTTTTAAATTTTTTTAATGGACTGTATAGTTTTTTTAATGTATTGATTATATATGTAATGGGTTTCACGTTCAAAATAAGGCCTAAATTTTTTAGAAAGAATCATTTTTGAAGCCCACAATGTTAAATAGGCTTTGAAACATCAAAGTGGCTACTTATGCAGATTTAAATATTGTACAAACTCCATTGACAACTAAGATTTAAAAACCCTACCAATATTACATTATTAAACATTAGTCTCCAAAACTCACCGCCTCCCTTATCCCTTACTTTAACTCACCGCCTCCCTTATCCCTAACTTCAACTTGCCTCCCTTATCCCTAACTTCAGCTCGTCTCCCTTATCCCTTACTTTATCAAATCTTACCTCTAAATAAATCTCCACGATACTAATATATGTATTTGGATATGAATTTCCATTTCATATATATTGTTTAAATATTATTTGGTTTGTGTTAATTTTTGAACAAGACGTTTGTAATCAGATCGATGGTCATCACATTTCATTTAAGGTATGTTTTTTTTATTCTAATTTTATATTATTTTGGTATATGATAATAAAAGTAAGCTCATATATTTATTTTAAAGATTTGTTCGTTTAAAACAATGATGTAGGATTTGGATGTAAATTAGAGCATTTTTATACCAAAGTTTTTAAAAATATCTTATCAACCTTGAATTTCTTTTATTTTATTGATAGATTTTGATTTTATTTAATAAATTATGGGATATCTTATGTATGACTTATAATATAAATAATGAAAAATATATATTAACTAACATTATATAGTAATTTTTTTGAATAAATATACTTCATTTTGTATAAAATAGGGAGTACATATTTAATAAAAAATGATTAAACAAATAAACGAGGTACCAAAAGATACACTTACCACTAAGATTACATATACTTTAAATTAATTTGTCACTAAAGAAGTATGATTATCTAAACTTATTTTAAGATATTATTGTCCTCACCTAGCGAGTCTTGATCAACAATTATGCCTCCCTGTAGTTACACTTGTATACAGACCTTTATATTGAATGGAATTATAAACAACACTTATATGACCTTAATAAATATTTCGTCAATCTCCAAAACAACATTCAGTCTATTTAAACAACGAAATTTTTTTGATACGCGTAGTATTTTTTATACAAATATTGATATTATTTTCTAATTTGGTTACATGAAAATAGTAATATAGCCTTTACCTTCCGTCTTCTCTCCTAATTCAAATGTCTAACCATCCAAATGAAATGGTTGAGAATATACTATCCAGATTACTAGTGAAGTCTCTTATGCGGTTCAAGTACGTATCAAAACCATGGTATCAGATGATTAATTCCCCTGAGTTTATTAAAATACATCGCAAGCAATCCAAGTCTCGTATCAAAGTTATTGCTGCAGCTAGTAAAATGCTATACGATGTTGACTTTCACGTGAAGCGTGGACAAATGAAATACCCAGGTAAATTGGATAACAGGAAAGATGGTTTTGAGACCGTAGGCTCTTGCAACGGTGTGGTGTGTCTAGTCCGTATACATCATTAACATGAAAAACAGACAATCATTCTATGGAACCCTTCAACTCGAAAACACCTTTCGGTACTTGATTGTCCGAGTTGGTTACGGGCGTGCATGTCCATCCTTTGAAAGTCTTGTTCCGCTCGGTGCAGGTGAAAAAACTGATGTTGTGGGAGGAAGAGCGAGAAAGTGTATGATATCTATTGAGAAAAATTGTAATTGATTCGGGTACAATCCGGATCCAGGCAAGAGTTCTAAGGTATAAGCTTATTTGTTAAAGCTGAATAATTCGATAACAGATTCAGTTTTCAGTCATTTACTTTATTATATAAATAACATCCTCCTGATGATTTGTATTTACTTTATTTCTGTTCGATGTTATGTATTTTATGTCTTAAAAAACACCATATGGTAAAATAATCCTTAGTATCGATACTAATAGTCATACTGATGTTTTGTATATCAAGTGTTACTTTTTCTATTTGTGAAGTTATGAATATTAATCATAGGAACATTATATATAACTCTCAGCAGATAGATGCTTCTGCTCGTTCACATGAGGCAATAATACAATGTAGGTCTGTGTATAATATTGGTTTGTGGCTGGATAGGCCTTCAATATTGCAGGACAAGATCATAACTTTTATTTCCATCGTTAATAACGTAAGGATTAGTACAAGTCACATCATAGCAGCGAGAGTAAAATTTCATTGATGGATTGAAAGAATGATTTGATTGCAAAATTTAATTTAGATTCATTAATAGATTACATTAAGTATCTGATTGGAAAATGAAATGTAGAATTGTATTACAGAGTCTCGTATTAGGACATGACGGTAGAACAAGTTTTTTATATGATTTCTTCCTTCAGTGAGGTTATCAACTTGACTTAATATTTTAAATAACCATTTCCTCATCTGAAGACCATGTTTTACGATCAAGATTCCCTGAAACTAGAGGATCGATGTAAAGTTCCCTGCATGTCCAACTATTTTACCCATAAATTACCCAAACCAAAAAACCGTGATTAATGGTTCCAATTGATAATGTTTGCATATAAGATGTTTTATTTAACCGATTGGGATTATCTCACTAGTCAGGGTCCTGGTCGTCCAATCTAGTGGTGCAAGTACGAACCTAGTCAATGACTCCGAGTCCAAAATGGCTCTCCTATGTAACATAAAAAAAAGGTAATTTTTTTAAAAACTCTAATATAGTCTATAATTAACAAACTATTTAGACATTTGAATTATCAAAATTTGTTTTGTAAAGTTTTTCTTTTGTAATAGGTGCAAATTGAGTTTGATTTTATATAAAAGCAATTTTATGTTACAAAAAATTTTGACCATGGTTGACCACGAGGGTAAACCGAAGGTAACTGAAGGGTAACCTAAATTAACCCGAGGGTAAAATTTTTTTTACCTTACCATTGGGTTACCAAAGCCATTCCTAAAACCAAAATATATTAACCTTGGTTTACCCTAATCTAAAAACTAGGTAAAATCAACCCGTACTCTCCCCTACCAATAATCCTTATGGGTTGACAAAAGATCAACCCTCCATGGTTTTAAAACGGTAACAAAACTCCCGGTCAAATATCCCTGATGATATATGTACTTGGATAACTCATTCTTTTTATTAAGTATTACACTATATGTATACCATGAGTTGTAATGAATAATATTGTAATATTTAGTGAAAAGGGGAGTTCGCACGAGTTAGAAAACCATAGGAGATATTTATCACTTTAAAAATCTTAAAGGATCTTTTACTCTTTGTCAAACGATAAGGGTGTTTGGTATATTACCCTTACAAAAAAAACAAACCATAAAGGTTAAAAAGGTCCCATCTCCCACAATATGGATTCCACTTTTTTAAAAATTATATTATTAATCATTTATAAATACACACAAAAACACATGTATGTACAGATATATATATATATTAACAGTGACAAATACAAGAATAAAACACATGGACTTATAATATGAAAAATGGTTAATGACAATGTCCTATTCTTTTTTAGGTCATACAAAAAATTACATAGAAAAAAATTAAAATGTAAAAAAAAATTTAAAATCATAATTGTAATAGAATAAATAATTTTTTTCGTCTGATACATTAGGTGAATATCATTATCAATTGATGATAGACAAATTTTTTTCTATACTTTCCATTTTCATGTTTATATTAATTTGCAGTTATGTAAAACATATATGAATGTTAATATAACGAAACATCAAAATTAAAAATAATATAAACAAAAAACAATTAAAAACCTTCTACTTTCTCTAAAAATTTATATATTAAAGAAAGATGTTAAGTGTTATAATATATTTAAGATTAAACTAAATTAAGCTAATAAGAAAAATTAAACTATAAAAAACAACCAAACCTAATGATTAAGACTTAAGAAAAGTAAAAATATTTATGAATATTTATATTTATTAATATTAATATGTAAAGATTAATGGTAAAATATAATAATTCTTTGAATATATGTTATAACAGATTATAAATTATTATCACACATTTATTATGAAAATTTTGATTAGTGGTTTTTTTATTTAATTTCAAGATCATTCTATTAGAAGACATTATATATATATAAATATTAAAGTATAAATTATCAACATTTTATTATGTTTTCATGTACTTTTACTAACATATGATATAGACATATAAACAAGATTTTATTAATTTTATGATAAAACGAAAGATTCTATTTTTTTGCAGGGTAAGACCTAGTGTATATATAGTTATATTGTATAAAATTAAGGAATATATCAATATACTAATATAAACATATTTAATTAACTTTTTGTTTTTAAAATAGAGTTAATTGCGTAAATTATTAGAAAATGCGTTCAATCAATTTTTTTCTTTCCCAATAATCAAGTTATTATTCTTTTAAATTTTTTTAATGGACTGTATAGTTTTTTTAATGTATTGATTATATATGTAATGGGTTTCACATTCAAAATAAGGCCTAAATTTTTTAGAAAGAATCATTTTTGAAGCCCACAATGTTAAATAGGCTTTGAAACATCAAAGTGGCTACTTATGCAGATTTAAATATTGTACAAACTCCATTGACAACTAAGATTTAAAAACCCTACCAATATTA
>JARWIR010000446.1:0-2500 GCA_029959085.1 Nemophila menziesii
GTTTGAAGATCGACGTGTGAAGCGCTGAGGAAGAACTGCTTCTGAAACAAAAGCAATCGCAGCTCCTAGTCCGACAGTTCGCTCCGCACCTTAAGAGAAAGAGTTCCGGCATACTATTAGATTATGATACCGAACCCTTGGGGAACTGAACTACTTTGAGAGTAGAGTTAGGCCTTTTAAAACAGCCAGGAAAGTATTCTCTTCTAGTCATCCATCCGCTCTTTGGTTAGGAGTGACTAGTGATACCGGTTAGTTATCCATCAGAAAGAGGAAGATCCCTGCGTACCCATACCTTCTGGCATAGTTTCTAATATCCATCTGCCATTCCTCGGCCATTGCTTCATAACTCCCTCTTCCAAGACAAAACCATGACAAGGACAAGGCCGAGACTCCCTTAGCTTAGGGGATTCCTCGGGCCGTGGTAAAGGCCTATCGGCCAAAACTAGGATTCGGATCTCTGCACCTTAGCTGCTCTCCTGACATGTCTTCTATCTCGGGCCAGGCACTCTTGCCATCGCTTCTAATGCCACTCCTTTATGCCCAATCAGAATTGGGTTGATCATCTGAATTCGTAGATTTCTTTCCTTTCTTCTCTTACGAAATTAGGAGTCATCTGAGAAGAAGGTGTCTTCTTTGCCGGTTGTAGCTTCGTCTTGGTACACTTTTTCCAATCCCTCATGGAACACTTGAGAAAGATCATTCATGGATATGCATCTTCACAAGCGAGAAATGGTTCTTTCCCTACAACCTCTATTAGGGGCATACTCAATAGTTGTCTTTCCTTTCCTGTACTATTCCAATTTCCCTATTTGATCGTCATAGGGGAAGGCCGGACCGCTTACCATAAACAGAAGGCCTGATATCGCCCTATTTGAGATAGGGAAGCAAGGCCTCTAAAGCCTGAACTCAAAGAATGGAGAAGATAAAGTAACTCAGCACTTCACTGGCTAATAAAAGGTACCTAAAAGATGCTATAAGATCTTTTCTTTGATTCCCGCACTATTGCTTGATAAAGGATAGTGGTAGAGTCTCAGTACCACTGAAAGTGCGATAGTAGGATATTGGGCAGGTATCAAATTCTTAACTACAACGGCTGTATTCACTCCTGCTTTGTTCAACTCAAAGAGAGTTTAACTCGGACAATAAGAGAGATTCTTTATAACTGGATAGGTTGCTCTTTCGGGTAGAAGGTAAGGGCCTTTAGGTGAATCTCCTCTCCTCTCTTCGACGAAGTCTCAACCCGTCAGTGCCTTCTTCTAATATGGTATTCTAGTACAAGCATTAACTCCATTGATTTATCATTAACTTACTTGCTGAGGAGAAGGAGAGCAGTCGACTTGGTCACAGAAGGGAAATCCCATGGGCACATCTTGACGCAGATCATGAAATACGATACCACCACTCGATAGCTACTAAGCTGCATTGAACGAGGCCACCCATCTTCTATTGCACCACCGGTCAGGGTACCACCCGGTCCACTATAAATATCTTTCTGACTTCCGGAAAGCAAGCGAAGCTAAAACGAAGTGTTGATATAAGATATCGGAGACCACAAGGAAGGTGCTCAAAAAGGCTTTCTAGCTACATTTATGCTAGTTCAAGAGCTTTAGGCCAGATGCTACCTTATTAGTTCGGATATCCCAATCTTTGAGTCACTAGTGCCAGTCCTTGATCAAGGAAGGTAGGCTAGAAAGAGAATTCCAGGGCGTCTTGCTTCATTCAAGCCTACTTATTCGACTCACAAAACCCTATTAGCTATTAGGCAGTAGTGGTAAGCACAGCAGAAAGGAGCTTTCCTAGATGTAGATGTCAGGCCTCATTGTGTACTACCTAGCCTACTCTCTTAGTGTATCACCGGAGTCTATCTAATGTTTCCCTACGAAGGGCAATGCTTTGTGGAAACCGGGCACTGAAAGAGTCAATGGATACTTCAAAAGCACTAACTAAGGCGTCTGAAACCATTAGATTAGGCTTCCTTCCAGTGGTTGCTCCGGTTCTTTCCTCCTGCAATGAGGCAGATCGCTGAGGAAGACCAGAAAACGAGAAAGGGAACCTAATGTTCCACCCGGGTGAGAAAAACCCCCGCAAAGAATGAACAACAAAGGCACGTCAGACTTGCCTGTCTACTTGAGGGAAGGTGTGAATCCTGTCTTCTTTGAACAGCAATCGCTTAATCATTCTCGCCTGTTATTGTCGGGTTTGGCTAGCCCATTTCCTTTCAGTATAAACTAGAGTTGTTAGTTTGCTAGAACAGGGCTTTTTTGATTAGGAAAACCTATGAAAAGTGAACCGGATATCCCCTGCTTCAGAAGTTGGATTTGGAACTACTATACTACAACCTCTGCTCCTGACCTACCAAGCGCTAAGCCTACCTACATTAATATACTTTCGTGTTCATTCTAGTTCTTTTGAAACAGATTATGAAACTCATTTCGCAGGGTTTAAAGACGGAAAGGGAGAAGCTCAACGCGCGCCAGAGACTGATGAGGCATAGGATGGA
>JARWIR010000446.1:7500-17500 GCA_029959085.1 Nemophila menziesii
CCTGGACCCATCAGTACTTTTTTACATTTCTAAACCTGCTATGAGAGGTTCCGGGTAACACAAATCCCAAAACATACAGCAGGAGAACGGCATTGAATAGAGCTTAACCTGTGAAGTTCAGTCTCTATCCTGGGATTTCCTAATGTGCCACAACCCTGTACTGATGTATCCCTCTAGCATACTAACTAGAGACCGACATCAGTTATACTCAAAAGAAATGGACACATCTTCACACCAGCGCTAGGGTCCTTTCCTCTCAGTTCCGTAACTTGTCTTAAAACAAAGGAAAGAGGCCCATTCGTAGATGCGACTTCTACCTTAGCGGCCAGTCTTGCGCCCTAACATGAGAAGCCAAGCGAAATGCTTCTTTCTTTCATTAAGAAGATAAAGATTAGTATGTAGAACGAGATTGCTTGAGTGTCATTGGCGATTGAAAGCGATGAGAGAACGATAGCTCACTAGCAAGCAGGTGCGAAAACGAGTTTTCTTTTTTCCGGATAGCTCTAGCCATAGTAGAGGTCCGAGTAGACTATACTATAAGGGCCAGCGTCCAAGGACCTGCCAGACCGCTGATCTCACTCGACGTCACAGATAGCAATAAGAAGGAGGTCAACGATCACTAACGTCACGGGCAGCAGATCCGACGAGCTCAACTTCCACTGAAAGAGAGGCGAATCGAAGCCTGATGGCCCTGATCTTCTTCTTGGCTAGGCCTTTCCTCTGCAAGCCTATTAAGTATAAGTAAGCCAGGTCAGTACTTAAGTTGGCCTTCACCGGCTATACCTCCGGGGGGGTTACATGTGTAACCAGCTGTTGGAGCAATTACCGCTCTTTCTGGTGAGTTCATATCCGCACAGTTGTGCTAGAAGAAAAGAAGGGACGTCGAGCTTAGTATGAATCTTCTAGGACGAGGTCAAATGGCACGAGTGAGCTTATTAAAGCGCGAATCCTAGAGGAGGGGTCAGATCCCCGGGTGGGACAAATCTGGTCTTTGTCTTTGCAAGGGTAAACTATGGATTTAAAAAAAGGTACCGCAGTCAAAGCAGGGACTTAGAGACTAGCATCCGATTGTGGGCATCTTTCGGGTCAGGAAAGAGACAACAGGTGATTATCCCTGTTCTTCCAACAGCGGAAACGCCGCAATTCCTGAGTAGTCGTAGTTAGCCGGAATAAGAAGTTTCGCGGGGCTACCTACTTTTTGGCTAGGAACGACTTGCCTAGTTGGAACTCTTCTCCGCCGACTCCTGAGGTGTACTACAGATCGGTGCGTTCTTGCCCGCTTGGTACTTTGATCCCTAATCTAGAAGATCCCGAGCCTGTAATCTCCTTCTTCTACCAAGAGAATGCCTTTCTTTTGGTAGCTACCGATTACTTCACCAAATGGGCCTTTAGGTGAATCTCCTCTCCTCTCCTCTCCTCCTGTAGTAGTAGAAGCCTATGGTTTGAAGAATATGGTGTTACAGGCGCGAACAATGGACCTAAGAGTCCTGTTTTAGATGTAAAACTAGGGGAGGTACCACCCAGCCTTAGTCTTCAACTAAGCTCTTCGATCCGCCCATTCGCCTTTAGGTTTGATTCAAAGAGGCCGCGGTAAGGCGAAGAAAAGTGTTGATTCGCGTGGCCTTTGACAGAACAGTTTTCAAACTTGATAACTTGCTTGTTCATACTTCCTGGGGATACTAGTTTCTTTGCAAAGCTTATCGTTTTTTTAGCACCTATAAGGTGAGATACGGGATATTCCATGTACCATACTGCTTTGTCATAGGAAATGACAACATTGGCAACCAAGGGGTGACGAGAGCAAGACAAGAACTCATAAATGGGCTTTGTCCATTGGGCTACTCAGAGTGTTTGAAAAGTTTAGCATGAACAACCAGAAGCCGCAACAATAGAATAGTATAAAAGAAAAGCGATTCCACTCTTTTTCCCTTAGGGACCTAACCTACAGGATCATAAGTACCAGAATATGAGAAGCAACCGTAAGAAATCAGTGAGTGAAATAAGACGGATGGAGATCAATTTGAATAATAAGTAGGTTCAGGGCCAGACCGATTACTCCAAGAGCACTTATCAAAAAACCAATTATTGGGACAAATAACATCAAGAACCAACGTTTTTTGGAAAAAGCAACCCCAAAGATTTGGGACCAAAAGCGGTTAGCGGTGACCATTGAATAAGTTTTTTCGACTTGAGTTGGGTTAAAAGTACAGAATGTATTTGCACCATCACCATCTGCAAATCAAGTATTTTCTACGATAGCACCATGAATAACGCATAGCAAAGCAGCGCCTAATACACCGGCAACTCCCATCATATAAAATGGGTTCAACTTCCAATTATGAAACCCTTGAAAAAGGAGGATGAATCCAAATAGAGCTGCTACACTAAAACTAGGCGCAAAAAACCAACTGCCCTAGTGGATAAATAAGGAATATAGAAATAAAAAAAGCAATTGGGCCAGAGAATGCGATTGCATTATAAGACCGCAATTGAACAGATCGAACAAGCTCGAATTGACGTAACATGAAACCTATTAGTCCGAAAGCGCCATGCCATGGGGAGTAAAAAAAGTCCATAGACCGCCTAATTGACACCAACTAATAGCCTTGTGCTTCAGGACCCCAGAGTAACAACAAAGAATGTGCTAAACTATTAGCAGGAGTCGTAATTAAAAAATTGAAGCCTTCCAGATAGGAACTAGCCAATCCGTGGATATACCATGAAGTTACAAAGGTTTGACCTGTGAACCAACACCCTACAGCAAAATAGGCACAAGGAAATAGCAATAGACCGGACCAGCCTACAAAAAAAGAAACGGTCCCTCCGTAACCAGTCATCCATAGTATCAAAAAAAAAAAAAAAATTTTAGTTTTTGGTAAATTTCCCACCAAGGGCTATAGTCATAGTGATCCTCCTATTCAACTACTTCGACCATTTCCGAGCACCTCATAGCATTTTCGGGGTGTCCGAAGTATTATTTTTTTATGATTTCTCCTGCATTGCACTACCCCTTCCAATGGGTTTCTAAGATAAACATTCTTTAGTGGTTCATAAACTTACCTAAGTAAATCCATGAACTCGATTTTATTATTCCTTTTTACTAAGCATATAAACCCTTAATTGTCTTTTTGTGACTCAAGATAGATAAATCTTTGTGTTCAAAGAACAAGCGATCCCCCCTTTGACTAACGATTGATTCTCAGACTTATCTTCCCTTGTTCCATTAAAAAATGTTTGTTATTCGTAGATCTTGTTCATGAGATTGCGAAACATATAAATATTTATAGATTCTTATAATTCTGCGAATTGTGCCAGTTCCAATTTTAATTTAATGGCTACTTGCTTCATGGCTTTAATTTGAGCTGCAGACCCTACTCTGGAAACGGAGATACCCACATTAATAGCAGGTCTTATTCCAGAATTGAATAGATCGGCGGATAATAATATTTGTCTATCAGAAATGGAAATTACATTAGCATTAGTAGGAATATACCTCTCCTGATGGAGTTTCAACTATTGGTAAGGTGGTCATACTTTCTTCACCTAAACTAGAACGTAATTTAGCAGCTAGGCGTGAATGCAAAAAAAATCCCCTGGATAAGCTTCGCGGCTAGGAGGTATTCGTAATAGAAAAGACATTTGGCGGCTTGTGCTTGTTTGGAGGGATCATCATAAATGATTGATGAAGTGTGTCGTTCACGGTACATAAAATATTCAGCCAGAGCTGCTCCTATATAAGGAGCCATATATTGTAACGTAGTGAGGGCCTTTTTGACCACAATAGTATATTCCATTGCCTCCCTTTCCGTTAAAGTATTTTGGGCCACAGAAGATGCTTTTTGACCAATAGCTATTAGCTATATAAACGCATATTACATTTTGACCTTGTTAATTTAGAATAGTATCTGTAGCTACTGCTGTTTTACCGGTCTGCCGGTCCCCCAATAATGAATTATCACTAACCACGTCCTATATAGGGATCATTGAATAAATAGCAATAAGCCCTGTTTCATATATATAGTATATGGAACGCCGCTAAAGAATACCTGGAGTAGGAGATTCAATTTATTGAGATTCCGAAGCTAAAATTTAACCTCCACCATAAATAGGTTTAGTAGGTTTAGCCAGGGAGGGTATTTATTATAACACGACCCAAATAGGCTTAGGCCTCACTCACAGGTATCTGAGCAATTCTTCCTGCTGCTTTTACATACAAAACTTCCTTCTTGTATCATAAAACCGTCGCCCATTAATACAACAAACACCAGCAAACATTATTAGTTTCCTAATTAAGAGAAATGCCATCGCCTACTTGAAGTACGGTACCGGTATTTTCAACCTTTACTTCTCAATTATATTGTTCAATACGGTGACGTATAATATTACTAATTTCGTCGGCTCAAATGGTTACCATGACTATTTTATTTATTTTCTTTTATTCATTGCCCCCAACATCCCAATATTGGTACTAATTGTTCAAACAACTATTAAAAGTTTACTATAGTTCTCCTTGTAAGGCTTGTTGAAAAACCCGTTGTCGTATTTGATTAATCGCCCTTTGCTGCTCAAATTGAATCGTTTCATTTTTGAAATTTTAGAATTGTTCCAAAGTATTGTATTATAAGTTTAATTAATTAAATTTATTATCACTCTATCTCAGAATATCCATTCACTCGAAACTGCTCGGCTTCCATTTCCACTTTCAGTAAGCAAGACTTGGCTTTTTCTTCTGACGCAGCTAAATTCCCCCATAACATAAAAAAGTAGTGGAGTGCCTTTAGAGATAAGGGCGACTTTCTTGTGGTAGTAATTGCGAATGAGCAAGTAGGGGGCGGCAACTAAAAGAGGTAGCGAGACTGACCGCAATTGCAGGAATAGGTTTACTTTATTTCATTTTGGTTATGGAAAGTGAAAGTCGTTTCGTTTAGTACGAGATCGCTTCACACCTCGCGGTGCTTACACCTCTCGCCTATCGAAGTTCTGTTCAAAAACCTCGTCCGAGAACTTGTATAGAGAAGGATTTCCCGCGGCGCAGCAGTTCTTCCATACCAACTTAGCTGCCCGGCGCTGCTATTGGCATAACAACCGGTACACCATAGGTTGGCTCAACCCAGTCCTCTCGTACTAGGGTTGGCTCCTCGCAGTTCTCCCTTTAACACGATTCAATTAGTATTAGTTCTGCTGCAGAGTTGAAACAAAGCTTTTTAAAGCTTTGACCGCCTGTTGCCCTGTAGGTCGTTCCTCCCTTGGGCGTAAGGAAGCCTGTTGGGCCATCAACTCCATGAATCCTTCCACCTGGGCGGTGGTTTGCGGTCCTAGTGTATCCAGTTGGGTGGCCTTCAGACTATCCAGCAGAAATTTATTACTAGGAAGCCTGGTTGACCTTATAGTCAACTCCAGAAACCTGCGCAGAGTCCTGTGCCGCCTGGCGTGCTCCTCCCCCGAAATGGGCACAGGACTGTTCGCCGGCCCCGCCGGCTCCGGCTCTCCGCCAACCGCCGGCCCCGCCGGCTCCGGCTCTCCGCCAACCGCCGGCCCCGCCGGCTCCGGCTCTCCGCCAACCGCCGGCTCCGGCTCTCCGCCAACCGCCGGCGAGCCCGAGCCAAAGTAGTCGGAGAATTGCGAGCTTCCGCCACTAGATAGTGACGGGACAGGCGAATAAGGCGCGGGCGCCAACTCGGGGCTTGCCTCAAGCCCAACAGCGTCTACGAGGACCCAAAGGGTGTCTATCAGAAATGGAATATACACCTCTGGATGACCGAAGAACCGAAAGAGATGCTGGTATAATATGGGGTCTCCCCCTCCAGCGGGATCAGAAAAGGTTGTATTAAAGTTTCGATCAGTTAATAACATGGTAATTGCCCCTGCCAGTACCGGAAGTGATAATAAAAGTGGGAATGCTGTCACTAGAACGGACCACACAAATAAGGGTGATCTATGCATAGTCATTCCAGGTCCACGCATGTTGGAGATGGTTGTTATAAAATTGATAGCACCTAAAATGGATGAAACACCAGATAGATGAAGACTAGAAATTGCTGAATCAACTGCTCCTCCAGAATGGCTGGTAATACCACTTAAGGGCGGATAGACCGTCCACCCAGTTCCGCTACCCACTTCTACTAAGGCTGGGCTTAATAGGAGCAAGAGACTTGGTGGCAACAACCAGAATGAAATATTATTTAATCGTGGAAATGCCATGTCAGGCGCACCTATCAGAATCGGAACAGACCAATTACCAGATCCACCTATCATCGCCGGCATAACCATAAAAAAGATCATTAAAAAAGCGTGAGCCGTTATTAAAACATTATAAAGTTGATGATTCCCACCAAGAATTTGATCGCCGGGTCGTGCTAATTCCATACGAATCAGTACTGAGAAGCATGTGCCCATCACTCCAGCAATGGCACCGAAGATGAAATATAGAGTCCCTATATCCTTGTGGTTAGTGGAGAACAGCCATCGGACTGGATTTGTCATAAAATTGAGAAAAAACGACGTATTTTACTAGAACGAATTCCGTAGCTACGTATTTTGTAACAATAGCTGCTTCTTCTGTAAGAGCACTGACCTCAATACTTGCTATTTTCAAATGAAAAAGGTCTCTGCCATTATCCTTTTCTTTAAAGAAAGAAGACTGGCACTTCATTCCCCCTTAGGTTACGTCCTTTCTTATGGTTTCCTACTTGAAGTTGAAGTCAAGTGAGTTCTATGCCTTTCGAACTTCACTATATGTCATCCCAGCCTACTCTATTTCTATGCAGCATTTCGTTAAGCATCCCGATATCCTTTCGTCACTGCTGAATCGAACTAACTGCCAACAAGAGCAAATAACATCGGTTATTCATTCTATCAAAAAAAGAGCTCTTGCTAACATAAGGAAGAGCGTATTCTAACCCTCGGAGAATGATTGTCTTACCGCGGGTGAAGAATAAAGAAATAAAGGACGATAGCTAAATGGATGGTACTTGGCTTGGGCTAACCCGAATCTCTTCACTCACTCACTTGAAGACCGACAGAATGTGCACATTAGCAGCACGTAGTCCTTCACCTCAGCTTACTCGCTTCCTTAAGCTATGCCAACTACTTTATAGTACAACTAAAGCACCAACAGTGGCAAGAACATCTGCGCAAGGGCTCTCGCGCGGCATTACCGGTCCAATCTCGTGCTGTAAGGGGTTCACAGTACTTGCTTTATGCCTTTCGTTATCATCCCACGACGAAGAGTCAATTCAATGTTCACCAAGACTGGTAAAAAGAAGCTGCTTTCTGCTTTTTCCACTGTACAAAGCACAACAGGAACCTAGCTTTCTCGTGGTTCCACAAATGACTAATTCGATCACCGGTACTGATAGATGAAGTTCGATCCTACCCGAATTGACTTTCAACAAAGATTCAAGAATAGAGTGAGACTCAAGGGAATAGGATACTGACTATCTTAGGTTCTATTTAACCACTTATGATCTTCGCTACTAAGCCCATTTGAGAAGGAAAGAAGCCACTAGCACAAGCCCCACGAAAAGATCCTTTGCTTCTTATCGACAACAGGTCTCAATTACCCCTTCTCCTTTCATTCAAAGCCCGATTGATTACATAATGTCAAATGCCTACGGTCTCTCAAACGCCCTAGCTATTTACCTTTTACCTTTCAGCCAGTCCAAGACTGGAAAGCGGGTAGCCATTAAGTAGAGACTAAGGTACCACTTTTCCATTCTTCTGAGTCATAGCTAGCAGCCTCAACAGCAACAATCGGATTCAGAACTAGGCCCTATCGGAATGAATTCTTTCTTTGTAAAGTTGACCCGATCGCTTGTTAGTCAAGCTTTGAAGCCCCTAATGGGATATTTGAAGAAGGGCAGGTTTGGAACCCTATACCTATACAAGGGGCTGGTCTCGATCTCGCTTGGTGGTACCCCTCTCGATGATTGTTGACTCAACATTGATTTCGTGCTTGAGTTGGAGGGCTCTCCCTCTATCCATCGAGTCAAGTAATTAGCTATTGGAAATTCTTCCTTAGCCTATCTCATGCCATCCTTCTTCTTTTTCCGAATCGGTTCCTAGTGTCAGTCAATCAAGATTCGCCCTCAAGAGAGGGAAGAGCCTTTACTTTAGGTTAGGCCGGTCTCATCATTCACGCTTTTCCCCGTCCGAGAATCTCCATCTGCTTTAAGTGGGCGCGAGCTAGAATCCTTATGTCAGCTTGGTTGTTCAAAAGACTGTCTCTTTACCCTTTGCATCTTCATCTTTTCGAAAGCCCAGACCCATTCTTCTGGATCTTAGTCCTATTTAAGGTGCAAAGCCTCTTCAATAAAGACCTCTTTCTTTTCTTTCTCCCCCATTTCTCATTTTGTTGATTGAAAGAGAATAAGCGCTATCCATTGAGTAAAGGGAGGGTTTGCTACAGTGATTCGGGCGGTTGGTGGCCCCTTCGAGAGTTGCGGGTCCTTGCCGCTGCATGAGTGGTAGCTCACGCTCTAAACTCCTCCGACACGAGTCCTAGTCGTTGCGCTGCGGTCCCTTTCCCGGCTTCGCTTACGCGACTTGCACTTCTGATTGGTTCCATCCATCCCCAACCCTAATGAATGGACTATGAGGGGGTCAGTCAAGCGGTTCGGGTTTTCGGTCTCCGCTTTTGGGGGCGGGAGTGCTTGGTCGCTGGGGTTTCCTTTTCCTCAACCAATTCGGTTGTGTCAGCGGTCTAAAATTGTGTTATGAGCTGGCTGGCTGGACAAAGATGGATTGAGGGTAAGATAGATTTGAGTTCAAGTGGCACAGGACCCTCGATCGACCATAGGGCGTATTCTACCCTTACCGAATTCATTCTATATGAAGCGTAACGTAAAAAGCTCCTTCTCATGTTGCATTTCTTTGGTTTGGAAGTTCCAGAATGTTGTCTGTGGATTTCTAACAAGGCCTTACCCTAATACTATGTCATTTGATTGATTGATTCAAGTTCCGTGCTGCTCACCACTCCTCGAGGCCAAGGACGGGGTCGAACCGTCATTCCAGGATTTGCAGTCCGATACATTTCCATTATGTTACCTAGCCAAACCCGCCACCTCATGTGCCAAAGTAAAACAGTTGTTCTTCCTTAGCGCTTTACACGTCGATCTTCAAACCTTCTCTGCTCCCTGTCTCAATTCTGATTGATTAGCTTCTTCCTTCGCGAAAGCGCTTGGTTCGCCCCTTGTTGTGTTGCATTTTGTGATCCTCCGCTTCAGTCTGCCTTTTTCGGATAGCCGGGACCCGACGTTGATTTCCGATTTGAATGTCAGCTCCAGGTTTTGGGCGGCCCATCTGGTTAGTTCAGCTATCATTGTGCTGGAAGCCCCTGCGGTTGTTCGACTGCGTACTCCCCGTCTGCCTATCTCAAACTCCCAAAGCATATTTTGATTTCATATTTCATTTTACTTTCCTGCATCTTTCTTTCTATCCATAGGTCGCCTTCGTGCAGATAGATCTTTGCCGGGGGAGATTGGTGCTCCTTGAGGTATGCCCTTCCGGTGGCTTCTTCCTTTATCTGTCTTTTCCATCCAGTGCCCGCACTGCGTCAGAAAATCTTCGTCTTCGCAAGGCAATAAAGAAGTCTAACTCTTTCTCTCGACATCTGTCTTTTAAGTCATTGATCTCATATCTATAAGCAGGGGGTCTGCGTTCACTATTAAGCCTATGCCCGTCCATTCCTTTCAAGCGCCCTTAGACTCGTTACCTTGTTCGACTGAACTCGTAGGCTCCGCGCTCTATTCGGTCGGAACCCGGTTCGAGAACCTTCTCTCATAGATTCCCTTCACCAAGTCATCGCCAGCAATCAGCTCTTATCCCTTGGTGTCAAAGGGCGAGTTTCTTTCTTGTCTTGCCCAAAAACTTTCTTTATTCTCATTGGAGAAAGACTCTCCCGCGGCAAGGTTTTACACATAGGGCCAGCAGCTTTCTTTATCTCGCTTGCCGTTAGTCCGTCTAGCGCCTTTCGGTTGGGGTCCGCCCCGGGGGTTAGACC
>JARWIR010000447.1:0-21695 GCA_029959085.1 Nemophila menziesii
CATGTGGTATTAACTAGTTTTTGAATGTGATCTAAAGTTTTATTTGTCCCAATGCGATTATAGTAAAACACATGTTCCGTAATCTTTCAGAAAATCAATACGATGAATTTAAGAAGTCGTCCATATCAATCAAATATTTTTCAGTTTATTAGTTAGTATTGGGTATTTAGTCAGGTTGAATTGCATCATTATGTTAAATAGAATAAACAAATATACATCCGATTTTCACAAATATTTAATATACCCCCAAATCATACAATTGGCATTAGATATAATTCACTCAACGAACTTGATTTCACAAGTATCTAATATGCACCCACCAATAACTTTCTCAAAATGACTTTCACCGCATATGGAGATGCGAGAATAATATTTCGGAAGCTTGATTACTATTGAGTTTCGACCTATCAATATATAGAGATGCGAGAAGGATTTTAGAACAAGATTAGATTTAATTAGCATTTAAGTTTCGATAGTTGATGAATAATGTTTTGGAGAAATAATGAGATACATGTATAAAATCACGGTTATTATAGGGCTATTTCAATTTTTAAAGATCTACTCTCATATGTGGTTAAACTTGTAGATATAGAGACAAAACATTTTTATATTCTTTTTTTTAATACATATGAGAGTCACTTTGGACTCGGAATCATTTTGACTCCAATAACCACTAGACCAACTACCGATCTTATATTCTTATTTTTTAACAAAACTTATGTACTTAAATTACAAATCTTGTTTGAGCAAGTAATCCTACAATAAAGCTTTCGGGAAAATGGTATGCTAAATCTATTTCAACTCGAGATGATGATGATGATAAGCAGATGTTTCTGCTGATGAAAGTCAATATGTTTGTGTTTTGTGTGGTGAAGTGTTTGAAGATTTTTAAAATCAAGAGAGTAATGAATGGATGTTTAAAGGAGCTGTTTACTTGAGTGATTCTACAACAAATATTGTTTCTCATGCTCCAATTGTTCATTCAAAGTTTCTTCCTTTTCCTTCCTGGTCTCATGCACCATCTTCAGCTACACTTTGAAAATCCATAGATTTCGATCAAAAGATTGTGTTGTATAGCCCTAGTGTAAAAAAAATTCCATTCCTTTATGTTTGTAAAACAGCCTACATGAATAAATAAAATCTCAAAATTCGCTCAAAGTACAAACGAAACAAAAATATTATGGCTTGTTAGATTTAGTCTTAAACATCCTTGATCAAATTAACTCCATCATTGAAGTCTATGTAAAAATACAAATTTCTATTGTGAAAGACTATTTTTCAAGTTTACGAATAGGGACTACCATTACAATTAACACAATTCTACTATAAATCTATCTTTTTTTGAATAATTTTCCATTTTTCAAACTAAACATTACATGAAATTAATTGTAGCTTAACAAGTACTCAATAGAGTTTTTCACTTGACACAAATAAACACCACAACCCATGATCTCTACATAATACCTACATAACCAAGAACAAATAAACATACATATCACTAAATCATGGCTTCCAAACAGGTCTAAGATAATCCCCATCAATACTCACAACTGAGTAAAAGTCTTTCCCAGCTTCCATGTACTTGACACCAATCTCAATGAAACGAACAACCACATCTTTCTCAATCTTTTGCCTAGTATCATGCACAAAACTGGATTTTCCCCTGGAATATAGGTATACCCAGTCATTTTATGATTCGAAAGATAGATATTCTCCATGGGCCCATACCTCAAAAACACACCATGCTTCAGTATCCTATGAATCACACCTTCCAAAATCTCTCCCCTGAAGATCTTGAAGGTGATACAGCTGAAATTCACTGGGAAAAGCACATCTCCAGTGTGTTGTCTCACTTTACCTTCTCCGATTTTGTCTAAAGTAGTCACAGCCATGAAATATCCTAAAACATAGAATTAATATATAAATTTTGTTAAAAAGCAATTTTGTATATGAGAAAAGTTTATTTAGAAAGTGATTTTCTACTTTATAATTTCATAAAATAAGAAAAGAAAATAATTGATTTATTTTAACTCTCAAAACATGAAGTTGATTATTCCTTTTTAGATTTAATATAAAATTGTTTAATAAGCATAAAACTACTAATCAAGTTACAATGTATTAACTAATCACTGGATAAGTTATTATGACTAGCTATTAGAAAACACATGAATTAACATGGAAAAATTATAGCTTTGAAATCTATATTAAGAACTATATAAATTTTAATTTCACAATTTTTAATATACTAAAACTTCATAATTAGAAACTTGATTTACCAATTATTACTAAGTTATAGTGTCATATTTAAATTAAAACCTAAAAGAAGAAATAAAAACATGTTCTAAATATGTTGTAGTAGGAATTTTATTAGATCCCCAATTCACAAATAAGAAACTAATATTTGCATACAAGTCAGTATAAAATAAAACTACATAATCAATCAATAATTTTAAAAGTAATAAAAACAAATAATAAAAGTACCATTTTCTGCTCAGAAATCCTTAGCTAGTAGGAGTTCCTGTATATTAAGATAGATTATTGACAATGATCAAAGAAAAAAGAAGTATGAATAACAAAAAACATAAGTAATAAATCAAACTTACCTAATTTTATTTTATTGAAATATAATGACCATCGATCTTCAGATACGAGCAAAAATATAGGTAGAGATGTTATAGATAGACAATTGGACGGAAGATAAGAGGTATGGACGGCAAAGGTCAAAACATAATGTAGAAGGATGAAGATATATGACTGTGGAGGCTAAGGAAGAAGTAGTATATTAGGTAGTACGATATTTAAACTAGGTTTTTGACAAAACGGGGTATATAATGATAACATTGACCCATTAGATAGGTGAAACAAGTTAAAACTTTAAGCACTACCCCACCATTTAGAAAAAGGCCTGCTGGATTATTTTGGTTTTGGACCCTAGGTCACACGTGTAATAAAATGATCTTTCTTCCTTACATTTTAAAGTCCATTATATGGACTTTTTATTTTTATTTTCTCATCTTCTAAAGTCCTAGTTTTTTATTTATATCACATCATGAAATAATCGAGATCATTTCTTTTTAAATTTTCCTTTAGATTCAATTTTCTCTAGTTATTTGCATGTTGTATATGATGTGATTTGAGGTGAATTTGTTCTAAATTTTGTTTCTGTAAGACTATATATGTTGAAATTTCTATGAGAATTGAGATATATCACCATTTTCATAAATTTAAATGCATTTAATTTTTCGTTGATTTCTGATATATATTTTATATAGTTTGATCTTCATTTACAATACAATTGATTTACAAGATACTGTCAGTGATAAAATTCCTTAGATAATTCTTTTTATAACTGTAATTAATTTTTTACTCCTGCCATGATTTTATATAGCCATCTTGGTTACATGTAGAACAACCAAAACTTATCCTTCTTCAGGTGTTGACAATACATGCCAAATCCACTGTTGCATCGTGACCTATAGTGTTATATTTTTCAATAATTCTCAATCCTGTGATTTTTACCTATCCTACATAAGATGCATTGCTCAAATATGACATATCCTTAAAATTAGTGATAATTTCTTCCTTTTCTTGTGTTTCATTTGGATTTCATTGTTGTTGATGTGTGTTAATTCAATCTAAACAAAGATTTATGCCATGTGATGTTTTAGCGTGTGTATAAACTGTTCGACCTAAGTTTATTTACCTTCAAGTGGCATTGCCATTTTTTCTTTTCAGATATATCAAAGTGTAAAAATAAAATAGTAACAATACTTTGTGGTGGGTTTATTCTAATTTTTTGTTTTTGTAAGGCTATATATACAAACGTTTCTATGAAAATTAAGGTATACTACCATTTCCACAATTTTAAACTCCTTTCATTTTTTTGTTCAAAATTTTGATATATAGATGTGATATTTGTTTAATTATTTCCTAATCCAAAGTATTTTTATTTGTTTAGATCTATTATATATTCTCAAAACAGTATTTTTATATTTTTTAGGTGAATTACGTACCTAGTTTATTAAAGAATTAATTCACAATCCTTTAACTTTTCATTCTTTTTGATGTTTGATTTCATTCTTTTTAATATTCTTACCATAATCGATCTCTATGTTCAAATGATTGATATCATGAACTTATGAATTTAATGTTCCACGTTGTTTCTCATTCATATGCAACTCTAACTTTACGTTTCTTGCAATATTAGCTTGAAACCGAAGGATTCAATTTTTCGATTTCCTTACCTATTGTTTTTTTTTATCTTGTTATTATTTTTCCGGTGACCTTCATTAATTACAACTGTAACAAATTTAAGCACTAGTATTTCATCTTTGGTTGTGGCTTTAATTAGTGGGTAAGTATTTCTCGATAGTTTTTCATCCTTGAACATCATGTGCTTTTAGAGTTGTATTGATGTTTTATGTTTAAGAAATGAAATGCTGAATGGTTCAAGAAAGATTTTAGTTAAAATATGGAAAATTATTTAGTCATAGATAACCTTTATGAAACCATTATGATCATATTTTGCTTCTTAATTTGGCCAACTATAATAGTTTATTAAATAATTATTTAAAAAGAAGTTGATAACTTGAAAACACACGACTGAGTGTTACAATTTATTTAATTTCTCGGGTTATAGAATTATGTGATAGGTACAATTGTCATGAACTCGGGGACATGGACTGATTAGGCAACCACTGAGTAAGTAATTCTCAATATTAATGTACTTAAACATTGTGTTGATAGAAAATTTAAGTTACCCTTGCATTAAGGAATCCGAGTCATGTGGTATTAACTAGTTTTTAAATGTGATCTAAAGTTTTATTTGTCCCAATTCGATTATAGTAAAACACATGTTCCATAATCTTTTAGAAAATCAATACGATGAATTTAAGAAGTCGTCCATATCAATCAAATATTTATCAGTTTATTAGTTAGTATTGGGTATTTAGTCAGGTTGAATTGCATCATTATGCGAAATAGAATAAACAAATATACATCCGATTTTCACAAATATTTAATATACCCCCAAATCATACAATTGGCATTGGATATAATTCACTCAACGAACTTGATTTCACAAGTATCTAATATACACCCACCAATAACTTTCTCAAAATGACTTTCACCGCATATGGAGATGCGAGAATAATATTTCGGAAGCTTGATTACTATTGAGTTTCGACCTATCAATATATAGAGATGCGAGAAGGATTTTAGAACAAGATTAGATTTAATTAGCATTTAAGTTTCGACAGTTGATGAATAATGTTTTGGAGAAATAATGAGATACATGTATAAAATCACGGTTATTATAGGGCTATTTCAATTTTTAAAGATCTACTCTCATATGTGGTTAATCTTGTAGATAAAGAGACAAAACATTTTTATATATTTTTTTTAATACATATGAGAGTCACTTTGGACTCGGAATCATTTTGACTCCAATAACCACTAGACCAACTACCGATCTTATATTCTTATTTTTTAACAAAACTTATTTACTTAAATTACAAATCTTGTTTGAGCAAGTAATCCTACAATAATGCTTTCGGGAAAATTGTATGCTAAATCTGTTTCAACTCAAGAAGATGATGATGATAAGCAGATGGTTTCTGCTGATGAAAGTCAATATGTTTGTGTTTTGTGTGGTGAAGTGTTTGAAGATTTTTATAATCAAGAGAGTAATGAATGGATGTTTAAAGGAGCTGTTTACTTGAGTGATTCTACAACAAATATTGTTTCTCATGCTCCAATTGTTCATTCAAAGTTTCTTCCTTTTCCTTCCTGGTCTCATGCACCATCTTCAGCTACACTTTGAAAATCCATAGATGTCGATCAAAAGATTGTGTTGTATAGCCCTAGTGTAAAAAAAAATTCCATTCCTTTATGTTTGTAAAACAGCCTACATGAATAAATAAAATCTCAAAATTCGCTCAAAGTACAAACGAAACAAAAATATTATGGCTTGTTAGATTTAGTCTTAAACATCCTTGATCAATTAACTCCATCATTGAAGTCTATGTAAAAATACAAATTTCTTTTGTGAAAGACTATGTTTCAAGTTTACAAATAGGGACTACCATTACAATTAACACAAGTCTACTATAAATCTTTTTTTTTAATAATTTTCGATTTTTCAAACTAAACATTACATGAAACTAATTGTAGCTTAACAAATACTCCATAGAGTTTTTCACTTGACACAAATAAACACCACAACCCATGATCTCTACATAATACCTACATAACCAAGAACAAATAAACATACATATCACTAAATCATGGCTTCCAAAAAGGTCTAAGATAATCCCTATCAATACTCACAACTGAGTAAAAGTCTTTCCCAGCTTCCATGTACTTGACACCAATCACAATGAAACGAACCACCACATCTTTCTCAATCTTTTGCCTAGTATCATGCACAAAACTGGATTTTCCCCTGGAATATAGGTATACCCAGTCATTTTATGATTCGAAAGATAGATATTCTCCATGGGCCCACACCTCAAAAACACACCATGCTTCAGTATCCTATGAATCACACCTTCCAAAATCTCTCCCCTGAAGATCTTGAAGGTGATACAGCTGAAATTCACTGGGAAAAGCACATCTCCAGTGTGTTGTCTCACATTACCTTCTCCGATTTTGTCTAAAGTAGTCACAGCCATGAAATATCCTAAAACATAGAATTAATATATAAATTTTGTTAAAAAGCAATTTCGTATATGAGAAAAGTTTATTTAGAAAGTGATTTTCTACTTTATAATTTCATAAAATAAGAAAAGAAAATAATTGATTTATTTTAACTCTAAAAACATGAAGTTGATTATTCCTTTTTAGATTTAATATAAAATTGTTTAATAAGCATAAAACTACTAATCAAGTTACAATGTATTAACTAATCACTGGATATGTTATTATGACTAGCTATTAGAAAACACATGAATTAACATGGAAAAATTGTAGCTTTGAAATCTATATTAAGAACTATATAAATTTTAATTTCACAATTTTTAATATACTAAAAATTCATAATTAGAAACTTGATTTACCAATTATTACTAAGTTATAGTGTCATAATTAAATTAAACCTAAAAGAAGAAATAAAAACATGTTCTAAATATGTTGTAGTAGGAATTTTATTAGATCCCCAATTCACAAATAAGAAACTAATATTTGCATACAAGTCAGTATAAAATAAAACTACATACTCAATCAATAATTTTAAAAGTAATAAAACAAATAATAAAAGTACCATTTTCTGCTCAGAAATCCTTAGTCAGTAGGAGTACCTGTTAAATCGTAAGAAAAAATATATTAATATAGATTATTGACAATGATCAAAGAAAAAAGAAGTATGAATAACAAAAAACATAAGTAATAAATCAAACTTACCTAATTTTATTTTATTGAAATATAATGACCATCGATCTTCAGATACCAGCAAAAATGTAGGTAGAGATGTTATAGATAGACAATTGGACGGAAGATAAGAGGTATGGACGAAAAAGGTCAAAACATAATGTAGAAGGATGAAGATAAATGACTGCAGAGGCTAAGGAAGAAGTAGTATATTAGGTAGTACGATATTTAAACTAGGTTTTTGACAAAACGGGGTATATAATGTTAACATTGGCCCATTAGATAGGTGAAACAAATTAAAACTTTAAGCACTACCCCACCATTTGGAAAAGGCCGGCAGGATTATTTTGGTTTTGGGCCCTTAACAGGTCACACGTGTAATAAAATGATCTTTCTTCCTTACATTTTAAAGTCCATTATATGGACTTTTTATATTTATTTTCTCATCTTCTAGAGTCCTAGTCTTTCATTTATATCAAATCATGAAATAATCGAGATCATTGCTTTTTAAATTTTCCTTTAGATTCAATTTTATCTAGTGATTTACATGTTGTTTATGATGTGATTTGAGGTGAATCTGTTCTAAATTTTGTTTCTGTAAGACTATATATGTTGAAATTTCTATGAGAATTGAGATATATCACCATTTTCATAAATTTAGATTCATTTATTTTTTTCGTTGATTTCTGATATATATTTGATATAGTTTGATCTTCATTTACAATACAATTGATTTACAAGATGTTGTCAGTTATAAAATTCCTTAGATAATTCTTTTTATTACTGTAATTATTTTTTTACTCCTGCCATGATTTTATATATCCATCTTGGTTACATATAGAACAACCAAAACTAATCATTCTTCAGGGGTTGACAATACATGACTTATAGTGTTATATTTATCAATAATTCTCAATCCCGTGATTTTTACCTATCCTACATAAGATGCATTGCTTAAATATGACATATCCTTATAATTAGTGATAATTTCTTCCTTTTCTTGTGTTTTATTTGGACTTCATTGTTGTTGATGTGTGTTAATTCAATCTAAACAAAGATTTATGCCATGTGATGTTTTAGCGTGTGTATAAAGTGTTCGACCTAAGTTTATTTACCTTCAAGTGGCATTGCCATTTTTTCTTTTCAGATATATCAAAGTGTAAAAATAAAATAGTAACAATACTTTGTGGTGGGTTTATTCTAATTTTTTGTTTTTGTAAGGCTATATATACAAACGTTTCTATGAAAATTAAGGTATACTACCATTTCCACAATTTTAAACTCCTTTCATTTTTTTGTTCAAAATTTTGATATATAGATGTGATATTTGTTTAATTATTTCGTAATCCAAAGTATTTTTATTTGTTTAGATCTATTATATAGTCTCAAAGCAGTATGTTTATATTTTTTAGGTGAATTACGTACCTAGTTTTTTAAAGAATTAATTCACAATCCTTTAACTTTTCTTTCTTTTTGATGTTTGATTTCATTCTTTTTGATATTCTTACCATAATCGATCTCTATGTTCAAATGATTGATATCACGAACTTATGAATTTAATGTTCCACGTTGTTTCTCATTCATACGCAACTCTAACTTTACGTTTCTTGCAATATTAGCTTGAAACCAAAGGATTCAATTTTTCGATTTCCTTACCTATTGATTTTTTTTATCTTGTTATTATTTTTCCGGTGACCTTCATTAATTACAACTGTAACAAATTTAAGCACTAGTATTTCATCTTTGGTTGTGGCTTTAATTAGTGGGTAAGTATTTCTCGATAGTTTTTCATCCTTGAACATCATGTGCTTTTAGAGTTGTATTGATGTTTTATGTTTAAGAAATGAAATGTTGAATGGTTCAAGAAAGATTTTAGTTAAAATATGGAAAATTATTTAGTCATAGATAACCTTTATGAAACCATTATGATCATATTTTGCTTCTTAATTTGGCCAACTATAATAGTTTATTAAATAATTATTTAAAAAGAAGTTGATAACTTGAAAACACACGACTGAGTGTTACAATTTATTTAATTTCTCGGGTTATAGAATTATGTGATAGGTACAATTGTCATGAACTCGGGGACATGGACTGATTAGGCAACCACTGAGTAAGTAATTCTCAATATTAATGTACTTAAACATTGTGTTGATAGAAAATTTAAGTTACCCTTGCATTAAGGAATCCGAGTCATGTGGTATTAACTAGTTTTTAAATGTGATCTAAAGTTTTATTTGTCCCAATTCGATTATAGTAAAACACATGTTCCATAATCTTTTAGAAAATCAATACGATGAATTTAAGAAGTCGTCCATATCAATCAAATATTTATCAGTTTATTAGTTAGTATTGGGTATTTAGTCAGGTTGAATTGCATCATTATGCAAAATAGAATAAACAAATATACATCCGATTTTCACAAATATTTAATATACCCCCAAATCATACAATTGGCATTGGATATAATTCACTCAACGAACTTGATTTCACAAGTATCTAATATACACCCACCAATAACTTTCTCAAAATGACTTTCACCGCATATGGAGATGCGAGAATAATATTTCGGAAGCTTGATTACTATTGAGTTTCGACCTATCAATATATAGAGATGCGAGAAGGATTTTAGAACAAGATTAGATTTAGTTACCATTTAAGTTTCGACAGTTGATGAATAATGTTTTGGAGAAATAATGAGATACATGTATAAAATCACGGTTATTATAGGGCTATTTCAATTTTTAAAGATCTACTCTCATATGTGGTTAATCTTGTAGATAAAGAGACAAAACATTTTTATATTTTTTTTTAATACATATGAGAGTCACTTTGGACTCGGAATCATTTTGACTCCAATAACCACTAGACCAACTACCGATCTTATATTCTTATTTTTTACCAAAACTTATTTACTTAAATTACAAATCTTGTTTGAGCAAGTAATCCTACAATAATGCTTTCGGGAAAATTGTATGCTAAATCTGTTTCAACTCAAGAAGATGATGATGATAAGCAGATGGTTTCTGCTGATGAAAGTCAATATGTTTGTGTTTTGTGTGGTGAAGTGTTTGAAGATTTTTATAATCAAGAGAGTAATGAATGGATGTTTAAAGGAGCTGTTTACTTGAGTGATTCTACAACCAATATTGTTTCTCATGCTCCAATTGTTCATTCAAAGTTTCTTTCTTTTCCTTCCTGGTCTCATGCACCATCTTCAGCTACACTTTGAAAATCCATAGATTTCGATCAAAAGATTGTGTTGTATAGCCCTAGTGTAAAAAAAAATTCCATTCCTTTATGTTTGTAAAACAGCCTACATGAATAAATAAAATCTCAAAATTCGCTCAAAGTACAAACGAAACAAAAATATTATGGCTTGTTAGATTTAGTCTTAAACATCCTTGATCAATTAACTCCATCATTGAAGTCTATGTAAAAGTACAAATTTCTTTTGTGAAAGACTATGTTTCAAGTTTACAAATAGGGACTACCATTACAATTAACACAAGTCTACTATAAATCTTTTTTTTAATAATTTTCGATTTTTCAAACTAAACATTACATGAAACTAATTGTAGCTTAACAAATACTCCATAGAGTTTTTCACTTGACACAAATAAACACCACAACCCATGATCTCTACATAATACCTACATAACCAAGAACAAATAAACATACATATCACTAAATCATGGCTTCCAAAAAGGTCTAAGATAATCCCTATCAATACTCACAACTGAGTAAAAGTCTTGCCCAGCTTCCATGTACTTGACACCAATCACAATGAAACGAACCACCACATCTTTCTCAATCTTTTACCTAGTATCATGCACAAAACTGGATTTTCCCCTGGAATATAGGTATACCCAGTCATTTTATGATTCGAAAGATAGATATTCTCCATGGGCCCACACCTCAAAAACACACCATGCTTCAGTATCCTATGAATCACACCTTCCAAAATCTCTCCCCTGAAGATCTTGAAGGTGATACAGCTGAAATTCACTGGGAAAAGCACATCTCCAGTGTGTTGTCTCACATTACCTTCTCCGATTTTGTCTAAAGTAGTCACAGCCATGAAATATCCTAAAACATAGAATTAATATATAAATTTTGTTAAAAAGCAATTTCGTATATGAGAAAAGTTTATTTAGAAAGTGATTTTCTACTTTATAATTTCATAAAATAAGAAAAGAAAATAATTGATTTATTTTAACTCTAAAAACATGAAGTTGATTATTCCTTTTTAGATTTAATATAAAATTGTTTAATAAGCATAAAACTACTAATCAAGTTACAATGTATTAACTAATCACTGGATATGTTATTATGACTAGCTATTAGAAAACACATGAATTAACATGGAAAAATTGTAGCTTTGAACTCTATATTAAGAACTATATAAATTTTAATTTCACAATTTTTAATATACTAAAAATTCATAATTAGAAACTTGATTAACCAATTATTACTAAGTTATAGTGTCATAATTAAATTAAACCTAAGAGAAGAAATAAAAACATGTTCTAAATATGTTGTAGTAGGAATTTTATTAGATCCCCAATTCACAAATAAGAAACTAATATTTGCATACAAGTCAGTATAAAATAAAACTACATAATCAATCAATAATTTTAAAAGTAATAAAAACAAATAATAAAAGTACCATTTTCTGCTCAGAAATCCTTAGCCAGTAGGAGTACCTGTTAAATCGTAAGAAAAAATATATTAAGATAGATTATTGACAATGATCAAAGAAAAAAGAAGTATGAATAACAAAAAACATAATTAATAAATCAAAGTTACCTAATTTTATTTTATTGAAATATAATGACCATCGATCTTCAGATACTAGCAAAAATGTAGGTAGAGATGTTATAGATAGACAATTGGACGGAAGATAAGAGGTATGGACGAAAAAGGTCAAAACATAATGTAGAAGGATGAAGATAAATGACTGCAGAGGCTAAGGAAGAAGTAGTATATTAGGTAGTACGATATTTAAACTAGGTTTTTGACAAAACGGGGTATATAATGTTAACATTGGCCCATTAGATAGGTGAAACAAGTTAAAACTTTAAGCACTACCCCACCATTTGGAAAAGGCCGGCAGGATTATTTTGGTTTTGGGCCCTTAACAGGTCACACGTGTAATAAAATGATCTTTCTTCCTTACATTTTAAAGTCCATTATATGGACTTTTTATATTTATTTTCTCATCTTCTAGAGTCCTAGTCTTTTATTTATATCAAATCACGAAATAATCGAGATCATTGCTTTTTAACTTTTCCTTTAGATTCAATTTTCTCTAGTGATTTACATGTTGTTTATGATGTGATTTGCGGTGAATCTGTTCTAAATTTTGTTTCTGTAAGACTATATATGTTGAAATTTCTATGAGAATTGAGATATATCACCATTTTCATAAATTTAGATTCATTTAATTTTTTCGTTGATTTCTGATATATATTTGATATAGTTTGATCTTCATTTACAATACAATTGATTTACAAGATGCTGTCAGTTATAAAATTCCTTAGATAATTCTTTTTATTACTGTAATTATTTTTTTACTCCTGCCATGATTTTATATATCCATCTTGGTTACATATAGAACAACCAAAACTAATCCTTCTTCAGGTGTTGACAATACATGACTTATAGTGTTATATTTATCAATAATTCTCAATCCCGTGATTTTTACCTATCCTACATAAGATGCATTGCTCAAATATGACAAATCCTTATAATTAGTGATAATTTCTTCCTTTTCTTGTGTTTTATTTGGACTTCATTGTTGTTGATGTGTGTTAATTCAATCTAAACAAAGATTTATGCCATGTGATGTTTTAGCGTGTGTATAAACTGTTCGACCTAAGTTTATTTACCTTCAAGTGGCATTGCCATTTTTTCTTTTCAGATATATCAAAGTGTAAAAATAAAATAGTAACAATACTTTGTGGTGGGTTTATTCTAATTTTTTGTTTTTGTAAGGCTATATATACAAACGTTTCTATGAAAATTAAGGTATACTACCATTTCCACAATTTTAAACTCCTTTCATTTTTTTGTTCAAAATTTTGATATATAGATGTGATATTTGTTTAATTATTTCGTAATCCAAAGTATTTTTATTTGTTTAGATCTATTATATATTCTCAAAACAGTATTTTTATATTTTTTAGGTGAATTACGTACCTAGTTTTTTAAAGAATTGATTCATAATCCTTTAACTTTTCATTCTTTTTGATGTTTGATTTCATTCTTTTTGATATTCTTACCATAATCGATCTCTGTGTTCAAATGATTGATATCATGAACTTATAAATTTAATGTTCCACATTGTTTCTCATTCATATGCAACTCTAACTTTACGTTTCTTGCAATATTAGCTTGAAACCGAAGGATTCAATTTTTCGGTTTCCTTACCTATTGATTTTTTTTATCTTGTTAATATTTTTCCGGTGACCTTCATTAATTACAACTGTAACAAATTTAAGCACTAGTATTTCATCTTTGGTTGTGGCTTTAATTAGTGGGTAAGTATTTCTCGATAGTTTTTCATCCTTGAACATCATGTGCTTTTAGAGTTGTATTGATGTTTTATGTTTAAGAAATGAAATGCTGAATGGTTCAAGAAAGATTTTAGTTAAAATATGGAAAATTATTTAGTCATAGATAACCTCCATGAAACCATTATGATCATATTTTGCTTCTTAATTTGGCCAACTATAATAGTTTATTAAATAATTATTTAAAAAGAAGTTGATAACTTGAAAACACACGATTGAGTGTTACGATTTATTTAATTTCTCGGGTTATAGAATTATGTGATAGGTATGAACTCGGGGACATGGACTGATTAGGCAACCACTGAGTAAGTAATTCTCAATATTAGTGTACTTAAACATTGTGTTGATAGAAAATTTAAGTTACCCTTGCATTGAGGAATCCGAGTCATGTGGTATTAACTAGTTTTTGAATATGATCTAAAGTTTTATTTGTCCCAATGCGATTATAGTAAAACACATGTTCCGTAATCTTTCAGAAAATCAATACGATGAATTTAAGAAGTCGTCCATATCAATCAAATATTTTTCAGTTTATTAGTTAGTATTGGGTATTTAGTCAGGTTGAATTGCATCATTATGTGAAATAGAATAAACAAATATACATCCTATTTTCACAAATATTTAATATACCCCCAAATCATACAATTGGCATTAGATATAATTCACTCAACGAACTTGATTTCACAAGTATCTAATATACACCCACCAATAACTTTCTCAAAATGACTTTCACCGCATATGGAGATGCGAGAATAATATTTCGGAAGCTTGATTACTATTGAGTTTCGACCTATCAATATATAGAGATGCGAGAAGGATTTTAGAACAAGATTAGATTTAATTAGCATTTAAGTTTCGATAGTTGATGAATAATGTTTTGGAGAAATAATGAGATACATGTATAAAATCACGGTTATTATAGGGCTATTTCAATTTTTAAAGATCTACTCTCATATGTGGTTAAACTTGTAGATATAGAGACAAAACATTTTTATATTCTTTTTTTTAATACATATGAGAGTCACTTTGGACTCGGAATCATTTTGACTCCAATAACCACTAGACCAACTACCGATCTTATATTCTTATTTTTTAACAAAACTTATGTACTTAAATTACAAATCTTGTTTGAGCAAGTAATCCTACAATAAAGCTTTCGGGAAAATGGTATGCTAAATCTGTTTCAACTCGAGAAGATGATGATGATAAGCAGATGGTTTCTGCCGATGAAAGTCAATATGTTTGTGTTTTGTGTGGTGAAGTGTTTGAAGATTTTTATAATCAAGAGAGTAATGAATGGATGTTTAAAGGAGCTGTTTACTTGAGTGATTCTACAACAAATATTGTTTCTCATGCTCCAATTGTTCATTCAAAGTTTCTTCCTTTTCCTTCCTGGTCTCATGCACCATCTTCAGCTACACTTTGAAAATCCATAGATTTAGATCATAAGATTGTGTTGTATAGCCCTAGTGTAAAAAAAATTTCATTCCTTTATGTTTGCAAAACAGCCTACATGAATAAATAAAATCTCAAAATTCGCTCAAAGTACAAACGAAACAAAAATATTATGGCTTGTTAGATTTAGTCTTAAACATCCTTGATCAAATTAACTCCATCATTGAAGTCTATGTAAAAATACAAATTTCTATTGTGAAAGACTATTTTTCAAGTTTACGAATAGGGACTACCATTACAATTAACACAATTCTACTATAAATCTTTTTTTTTGAATAATTTTCCATTTTTCAAACTAAACATTACATGAAACTAATTGTAGCTTAACAAATACTCCATAGAGTTTTTCACTTGACACAAATAAACACCACAACCCATGATCTCTACATAATACCTACATAACCAAGAACAAATAAACATACATATCACTAAATCATGGCTTCCAAACAGGTCTAAGATAATCCCCATCAATACTCACAATTGAGTAAAAGTCTTTCCCAGCTTCCATGTACTTGACACCAATCACAATGAAACGAACCACCACATCTTTCTCAATCTTTTGCCTAGTATCATGCACACAACTGGATTTTCCCCTGGAATATAGGTATACCCAGTCATTTTATGATTCGAAAGAAAGATATTCTCCATGGGCCCACACCTCAAAAACACACCATGCTTCAGTATCCTATGAATCACACCTTCCAAAATCTCTCCCCTGGAGATCTTGAAGGTGATACAGCTGAAATTCACTGGGAAAAGCACATCTCTAGTGTGTTGGCTCACTTTACCTTCTCCGATTTTGTCTAAAGTAGTCACAGCCATGAAATATCCTAAAACATAGAATTAATATATAAATTTTGTTAAAAAGCAATTTCGTATATGAGAAAAGTTTATTTAGAAAGTGATTTTCTACTTTATAATTTCATAAAATAAGAAAAGAAAATAATTGATTTATTTTAACTCTAAAAACATGAAGTTTATTATTCCTTTTTAGATTTAATATAAAATTGTTTAATAAGCATAAAACTACTAATCAAGTTACAATGTATTAACTAATCACTGGATATGTTATTATGACTAGCTATTAGAAAACACATGAATTAACATGGAAAAATTATAGCTTTGAAATCTATATTAAGAACTATATAAATTTTAATTTCACAATTTTTAATATACTAAAACTTCATAATTAGAAACTTGATTAACCAATTATTACTAAGTTATAGTGTCATATTTAAATTAAACCTAAAAGAAGAAATAAAAACATGTTCTAAATATGTTGTAGTAGGAATTTTATTAGATCCCCAATTCACAAATAAGAAACTAATATTTGCATACAAGTCAGTATAAAATAACACTACATAATCAATCAATAATTTTAAAAGTAATAAAAACAAATAATAAAACTACCATTTTCTGGTCAGAAATCCTTAGCCAGCAGGAGTTCCTGTTAAATGTAAGAAAAAATATATTAAGATTGATTATTGACAATGATCAAAGAAAAAAGAAGTATGAATAACAAAAAACATAAGTAATAAATCAAACTTACCTAATTTTATTTTATTGAAATATAATGACCATCGATCTTCAGATACCAGCAAAAATGTAGGTAGAGATATTATAGATAGACAATTGGACGGAAGATAAGAGGTATGGACGGCAAAAGTCAAATCATAATCAAGAAGGATGAAGATAAATGACTGCTGAGGCTAAGGAAGAAGTAGTATATTAGGTAGTACGATATTTAAACTAGGTTTTTGACAAAACGGGGTATATAATGATAACATTGACTCATTAGATAGGTGAAACAAGTTAAAACTTTAAGCGCTACCCCACCATTTGGAAAAAGGCCTGCTGGATTATTTTGGTTTTGGACCCTAGGTCACACGTGTAATAAAATGATCTTTCTTCCTTACATTTTAAAGTCCATTATATGGACTTTTTATTTTTATTTTCTCATCTTCTAAAGTCCTAGTCTTTTATTTATATCACATCATAAAATAATCGAGATCATTGCTTTTTAAATTTTCCTTTAGATTCAATTTTCTCTAGTTATTTGCATGTTTTTTATGATGTGATTTGAGGTGAATTTGTTCTAAATTTTGTTTCTGTAAGACTATATATGTTGATATTTCTATGAGAATTGAGATATATAACCATTTTTATAAATTTAAATTCATTTAATTTTTTCGTTGATTTCTGA
Source organism: Nemophila menziesii (assembly GCA_029959085.1). Lineage (NCBI taxonomy): Eukaryota > Viridiplantae > Streptophyta > Magnoliopsida > Boraginales > Hydrophyllaceae > Nemophila > Nemophila menziesii. Next base: position 17,599 of record JARWIR010000447.1, read on the forward strand.
TATATATTTGATATAGTTTGATCTTCATTTACAAAACAATTGATTTACAAGATGCTGTCAGTGATAAAATTCCTTAGATAATTCTTTTTATAACTGTAATTAATTTTTTACTCCTGCCATGATTTTATATAGCCATCTTGGTTACATGTAGAACAACCAAAACTTATCCTTCTTCAGGTGTTGACAATACATGCCAAATCCACTGTTGCATCGTGACCTATAGTGTTATATTTTTCAATAATTCTCAATCCTGTGATTTTTACCTATCCTACATAAGATGCATTGCTCAAATATGACATATCCTTAAAATTAGTGATAATTTCTTCCTTTTCTTGTGTTTCATTTGGATTTCATTGTTGTTGATGTGTGTTAATTCAATCTAAACAAAGATTTATGCCATGTGATGTTTTAGCGTGTGTATAAACTGTTCGACCTAAGTTTATTTACCTTCAAGTGGCATTGCCATTTTTTCTTTTCAGATATATCAAAGTGTAAAAATAAAATAGTAACAATACTTTGTGGTGGGTTTATTCTAATTTTTTGTTTTTGTAAGGCTATATATACAAACGTTTCTATGAAAATTAAGGTATACTACCATTTCCACAATTTTAAACTCCTTTCATTTTTTTGTTCAAAATTTTGATATATAGATGTGATATTTGTTTAATTATTTCGTAATCCAAAGTATTTTTATTTGTTTAGATCTATTATATAGTCTCAAAACAGTATTTTTATATTTTTTAGGTGAATTACGTACCTAGTTTTTTAAAGAATTAATTCACAATCCTTTAACTTTTCTTTCTGTTTGATATTTGATTTCATTCTTTTTTATATTCTTACCATAATCGATCTTTGTGTTCAAATGATTGATATCATGAACTTATAAATTTAATGTTCCACGTTGTTTCTCATTCATATGCAACTCTAACTTTACGTTTCTTGCAATATTAGCTTGAAACCGAAGGATTCAATTTTTCGATTTCCTTACCTATTGATTTTTTTTATCTTGTTAATATTTTTCCGGTAACCTTCATTAATTTTACAACTGTAACAAATTTAAGCACTAGTATTTCATTTTCGGTTGTGGATTTAATTAGTGGGTAAGTATTTGTCGATAGTTTTTCATCCTTGAACATCATGTGCTTTTAGAGTTGTATTGATGTTTTATGTTTAAGAAATGAAATGCTGAATGGTTCAAGAAAGATTTTAGTTAAAATATGGAAAATTATTTAGTCATAGATAACCTCCATGAAACCATTATGATCATATTTTGCTTCTTAATTTGGCCAACTATAATAGTTTATTAAATAATTATTTCAAAAGAAGTTGATAACTTGAAAACACATGACTGAGTGTTACAATTTATTTAATTTCCCGGGTTATAGAATTATGTGATAGGTACAATTGTCATGAACTCGAGGACATGGACTGATTAGGCAACCATTGAGTAAGTAATTCTCAATATTAGTGTACTTAAACATTGTGTTGATAGAAAATTTAAGTTACCCTTGCATTGAGGAATCCGAGACATGTGGTATTAACTAGTTTTTGAATGTGATCTAAAGTTTTATTTGTCCCAATGTGATTATAGTAAAACACATGTTCCATAATCTTTCAGAAAATCAATACGATGAATTTAAGAAGTCGCCCATATCAATCAAATATTTTTCAGTTTATTAGTTAGTATTGTGTATTTAGTAAGGTTGAATTGCATCATTATGCGAAATAGTATAAACAAATATACATCCGGTTTTCACAAATATTTAATATACCCCCAAATCATACAATTGGCATTAAATATAATTCACTCAACGAACTTGATTTCACAAGTATCTAATATAAACCAACCAATAACTTTCTCAAAATGACTTTCACCGCATATGGAGATGCGAGAATAATATTTCGGAAGTTTGATTACTATTGAGTTTCGACCTATCAATATATAGAGATGCGAGAAGGATTTTTAAACAAGATTAGATTTAATTAGCATTTAAGTTTCGATAGTTGATGAATAATGTTTTGGAGAAATAATGAGATACATGTATAAAATCACGGTTATTATAGGGCTATTTCAAATTTTAAAGATCTACTCTCATATGTGGTTAAACTTGTAGATAAAGAGACAAAACATTTTTATATTCGTTTTTTTAATACATATGAGAGTCACTTTGGACTCGGAATCATTTTGACTCCAATAACCACTAGACCAACTACCGATCTTATATTCTTATTTTTTAACAAAACTTATGTACTTAAATTACAAATCTTGTTTGAGCAAGTAATCCTACAATAAAGCTTTCGGGAAAATGGTATGCTAAATCTATTTCAACTCGAGATGATGATGATGATAAGCAGATGTTTCTGCTGATGAAAGTCAATATGTTTGTGTTTTGTGTGGTGAAGTGTTTGAAGATTTTTAAAATCAAGAGAGTAATGAATGGATGTTTAAAGGAGCTGTTTACTTGAGTGATTCTACAACAAATATTGTTTCTCATGCTCCAATTGTTCATTCAAAGTTTCTTCCTTTTCCTTCCTGGTCTCATGCACCATCTTCAGCTACACTTTGAAAATCCATAGATTTCGATCAAAAGATTGTGTTGTATAGCCCTAGTGTAAAAAAAATTCCATTCCTTTATGTTTGTAAAACAGCCTACATGAATAAATAAAATCTCAAAATTCGCTCAAAGTACAAACGAAACAAAAATATTATGGCTTGTTAGATTTAGTCTTAAACATCCTTGATCAAATTAACTCCATCATTGAAGTCTATGTAAAAATACAAATTTCTATTGTGAAAGACTATTTTTCAAGTTTACGAATAGGGACTACCATTACAATTAACACAATTCTACTATAAATCTATCTTTTTTTGAATAATTTTCCATTTTTCAAACTAAACATTACATGAAATTAATTGTAGCTTAACAAGTACTCAATAGAGTTTTTCACTTGACACAAATAAACACCACAACCCATGATCTCTACATAATACCTACATAACCAAGAACAAATAAACATACATATCACTAAATCATGGCTTCCAAACAGGTCTAAGATAATCCCCATCAATACTCACAACTGAGTAAAAGTCTTTCCCAGCTTCCATGTACTTGACACCAATCTCAATGAAACGAACAACCACATCTTTCTCAATCTTTTGCCTAGTATCATGCACAAAACTGGATTTTCCCCTGGAATATAGGTATACCCAGTCATTTTATGATTCGAAAGATAGATATTCTCCATGGGCCCATACCTCAAAAACACACCATGCTTCAGTATCCTATGAATCACACCTTCCAAAATCTCTCCCCTGAAGATCTTGAAGGTGATACAGCTGAAATTCACTGGGAAAAGCACATCTCCAGTGTGTTGTCTCACTTTACCTTCTCCGATTTTGTCTAAAGTAGTCACAGCCATGAAATATCCTAAAACATAGAATTAATATATAAATTTTGTTAAAAAGCAATTTTGTATATGAGAAAAGTTTATTTAGAAAGTGATTTTCTACTTTATAATTTCATAAAATAAGAAAAGAAAATAATTGATTTATTTTAACTCTCAAAACATGAAGTTGATTATTCCTTTTTAGATTTAATATAAAATTGTTTAATAAGCATAAAACTACTAATCAAGTTACAATGTATTAACTAATCACTGGATAAGTTATTATGACTAGCTATTAGAAAACACATGAATTAACATGGAAAAATTATAGCTTTGAAATCTATATTAAGAACTATATAAATTTTAATTTCACAATTTTTAATATACTAAAACTTCATAATTAGAAACTTGATTTACCAATTATTACTAAGTTATAGTGTCATATTTAAATTAAAACCTAAAAGAAGAAATAAAAACATGTTCTAAATATGTTGTAGTAGGAATTTTATTAGATCCCCAATTCACAAATAAGAAACTAATATTTGCATACAAGTCAGTATAAAATAAAACTACATAATCAATCAATAATTTTAAAAGTAATAAAAACAAATAATAAAAGTACCATTTTCTGCTCAGAAATCCTTAGCTAGTAGGAGTTCCTGTATATTAAGATAGATTATTGACAATGATCAAAGAAAAAAGAAGTATGA